>JAUYWG010000084.1:30455-51689 GCA_034779775.1 Enteromius afrohamiltoni | reverse complement strand
ACTGGTATTCCTATCTTTGTGGGGACAATTGGTCCCCATAAGGTGATAAATACCAGGTGCACACACACACACAGAGACAGAGCTGAATGTCTGTCTTACTTTAAAATGACATTAAAGGTAAAATAATCCGGAGCTGATTCTTCTGCTGCTGAACAGAACTCACTCTCAGAAACTCGGGCTATTATTGTCATGAAGGCACAGAACATATCCAGCAGAACTGAGGCACTGGATTAGAGCAGCTGATGTAAACTGATCTTTTGTAATGACACTTCAGCAAAAGATAGAAATAACGGACTTAAAACCATGTTCTTTTAATCATTTTGGCCATCACTGTAACAATATTGCTGAAAACAATAAAGTTATAATTTTTAATATGAAACTAACCCCATCAGTAGTTAGTGGAAGAATCACTAAACGAGTGAGTCATTTATTCAGCTGATTCACTTCAGCTCAGAAACACAGTTATGGATTCATCGTGAATAATTTCCACTGGAAAAATAAGTTATTATTAACTACTTGTGTCTAGAACATCGGTCTAAAATCAGTATCATGTCCGCACTCATTAAAGCAGCTCCCTCGCTCTGTGATAGTGCTTATGTTATATTACATAAAACAAGATTTCAAATATATATTTTTGGCAATAATATTGTGATTTTTTTAAGGGCATAATTTGGGTGAAACTTTTGACAAATACTCACCGGCTACATGTCTGTAGAAACAGACAACAATACACCCCTGATTGGTCAAATTCATGTTTAGCGCCTGTTACTTTTCTCAGCGCTGCTCAGGACGGACTCATCGCATACGTTCGTGATTACCGGTTCACGGCGTTAATTTGATCATATTTTATAGACTTTATAGAGTTTTTTTTTAATTATTTTTAGTAGGAATACTGAATTAATTAGTTAGTGTCGTATAAATGTTTCTAATGAATAAAAAATAAACAGATTTGAATGTGGTTCCGTGGAGGAATGGGTTTTTCGAGCGTCTCAGCGACCCCTAGCGGAGGAACAGATAAAAACACCGACAGGACACGTGACTAGAGCATTGACTCACGGGATGCGAATATTGCCTGTATGGAAAAGTATTACCCATGATTAATTCTCAACAACATTAAACATCAGTCTAAAGATAGAGACTGTCTAATCCATTTCATCTGTGACTGTAACAAGGGCCTCATATAAAGCTCTAAATATCTTAGACTGGTGTTTAGTGCATTTCCTGCAGTTCAACAACAAAGTGAAAATTGTCACATGACCAGAGCAGTTACCTATAAGGTGGTATTAAGTATTAATATTAATATAAAAATTAAGTATTCATATATAAAAAAATTGTTCTGAGTCTTGAATTGGTGGGATAGGTAGGCCGTACAATATACAGTATATCCAATCACGGTTCCTAGTAAAAATGACTGTTTTTAAACAGTAAATGTTGCAATAACAAAATATTGCACTAAAAATTAAAAGTGCAAATGTTACAAGTTACAATCTTCATGCTGCAGCACTATATATGTTTTGTTACGACACATTTACAATGTTAAAATGCACTGATCGTTGTATTTTTGCCCCTTGCCCTGACATGAGTAGGAATAGATCTGATGATAAATAGAATCTGATGATTCATTTAAAACACAATAAAATAATACCAATTTACCAACCGTTAGCAATTGAAGAAAAAGACTGAAGCTAAATGTGCTCAGGTCAAAGAGTCTGAATCATCTTGGGTCATATATGCATAACAATATTTATTGCTTTTATTTTGTGACTTTTTGTATAAAACTGTATTTGTATAAAATATGCACATTTCTGATAATTGTTGTTCTGAACTAGAAAACAAGCATTTGTGACTTAAAAACCGGGATATAAGCAATGACAGAAAAGACCAATGTGAGAACTACCCCACTTCGTCCAGCTCGTGACCAAAGCAAATTAAATTAAATTTGATGTATTAAAATAACTACAACTGAAATTAAGATGAATATAAACCATGGCTATTAGACGTATGAACAAATAACTAATAAAAAGGTTCAAAACACAACAAAATTACTAAAACTTAAACTGGATTAAAAGGAGAAGGTGTATAAACAACTATTTAAACAATAAATAAAAACTATATTATGTTATATTATTATACTTTGTGACTAAAATCCGGCACACGCGCTCGTTTAGTGTTGCCAGGTCCACGCCTTTCCCGCGGAATTGGGCTACTTTCCCATTTAACCCAGGACTGTCCAAACTCGGCCCTGAGGGCTGGTGTCCAGCAGAGTTCAGCTCCCACTAGCCTCAACACTCCTGCACTGAGTTTCTAACATGATTAGTAAGAGCTCGATCAGCTGCTCCAGGAGTGTTTGATCAGGGCTGGAGCTGAACTCTCCAGGACGGTCCGGATTCAACCCTGTTGCCGCGGGTTGTTTTTAATGTTAAAGCGAACCAATAACGTGGCATTTATTCCCTGCAATGCGCGTTTTATCAGGGAAACCCATCAAAAACCGAGTGTTGCACCCATCGGAGCGCGATCACTAGCAGGGGACCCCTCGAAACAAGCCGAATTTTGATGTGAAACCTGGCAACCCTGCCTCAGTCGCTCGTGTTTCCCGCCGAATCAGATATGGCCGATCTCAGGTAAAGTTTTCAGCTGTTCTTCTATATATATATATAAAAATGAGTAAATTCCTATGTGGTAAATTATAAATATCTTCAATGTTTGAGAACGGATTGTTATGCTCGCTTTGGGGCTTAGCAGCTGAGGTTTACTGAGGCTTACTGACAGAAATCAGGCCCGAGTGTTTGAGTGCGGCTACACATCCACATTAAAATAACGAAGCATCGGCTCATAATCAGCTCACGGACCGATCTGTTGGTCAGAAAGCAGGACTTTCCTCTCAATGACGCGCTTCAGGAGCTTCTGCAGCAGGGCGCGGAGCGCGCGACCCAGCTCGGGGAGGCGCAGCGCGAGCTCGACACGCTGCAGGTGCGCGCGCACACACATCACATTTTTTGATTCCATAGGCATGGTTAAGCTCCTCGCGACAAACATGACCCGCGGTAATGTTCAGGATTCTCCTATAACCACATTTTCAAGATGTAGCTATTATTGTACTAATTTTGCAAATAAATGCAGAATCTGAATGCAATACTTCAATTTCTCTCAGATAAATGTACAACGATGTACAAACAAACTACAATGAGGTGTTTTGCAACAAACTCATTTTTGTCTTATGTCATAATCACATAGTATGCCATAATTTTCTGTTTAAAATCACAAATTACGGCTGTTAATGTCACAGTTTCTAGTCTGACCTTTGACCTCACACGTGTGACCTGTGGAAGTGTGTTTTGGGCAGGAATCTCTTCTGCAGCTGGAGCAGAGGCGTGAGGCGGCTGCGTCTGAGGTCAGGCTGCAGGAGAGGAAGCTCTCCGCTCTGCTCTGTGATACGGAGCAGCTCCAGAGCAGCCTGCTCCGTCTGGAAGCACAGATCCACAGCCTCCTGCAGGAGACCCTGGAGCTCCGGAGCCAGACCGAGGACCAGCAGGAGCTCCGGCGCTCGCAGCAGGCCGAGGTCCGCTCGTACCGCAGCCGTGTGAAGGAGCTCCAGACGGAGAGCCGAGAGAAGCTCCAGCAGAAGCAGCAGGAGGTGTCCAGACTCAGACTCGCTCTGGAGGAGCTCAGGACCAACCTCCAGAAACCAGCCCGTCAGACAGAGGTCCTGCTTTCAGCACAGAGGCTCTCGTGAGCCTTGATCCTGAGAGACGCTTACGTGTGTGTGTGTGCATCCTTACAGAAGGACATCGCCGCTCTTAAGGCCAGCATCCATGAAGCCAGACAGACTATGATGGAGAGAAGAGCTCATCTGGAGAACGAGCGTCAAACGCAGACACGTCTGAGGAGAGATATTGAAGTAAACCCAGCCAAACAAAGACATGTTTATATCTATAGAGCTTTATACAATACAGATCGTACGAATAAATAACCACTCAACAGAATAATAACTGTGGGTCTCAACTCTTCTTCCTCAGATCCAGGAGCGCAGATGCGAGGCAGTCCTGAAGCGGCTGCGCAGTCAGCTGAAGAAAGCGCAGTCGGGTCAGCTGCAGCTGCGCAGTGATGTCACACACCTGCAGACGCAGCTGGACGAGCTCCGGACTCAGCTGGACCGAGATGCTCATCTCTGATAACAGAACAAGGTCCGAGGTTCTGTGGAAGGTGTTTGATCACTGCTGCAGAAAAAAAGTGCTCGTTTACGTACGGTGTGTGTGTGTGTGTGTGTGTACAAATACACACACGTATACAGTTCAGGAAAAAAAAAAGTTATGTTAATATATTAAATGCTTCTATTCATAATATCAAATATATAAACATGAAGTTACATGCTAATATTTTCTAAATGTATACTGTATGTGTGGTTATTAAATGTGGACCGTAAACACTTTTATTAAAACTAGGCTTAGTTCAGTCCGGCTCTGTTCAGGGTGTGTTGACCAGTTATCAGTTAACCACTCTGATGTTTCTCTCTCAGTTAACACACATCACTCAATTAAACCACTCTTTCATCATCTGTACATCAGTGTGGTTTACTGACTGACCAATCAGCTGGCGTTAATACAGTGCAGGAGGTCCATCTTCACATGATTCTGATTGTTTCTTTGTTTCAGACACACACACACACACACACGAGACGAAGCGCTGCCGATGAATATGTGCTAATGTTTAATAGCGTTTAACATCCGCTGACCGAACACTTATGTGATCTGTGTTCAGTAAAACTGATGGAGAAAATCTCACACTACAGAAGGAGAAGAGAGAAAGTGTGAGGCTATAAAAAAGGAGCAGCTTCCTGTATGCATGGGTTCAAATGCTGGGGCTTTCGCCGTCTCACACACACACAGCTGGTGATTGGCTGCTGTGGTGTGGAGGGGGCGGGGCGTAATGTCAGAGGTCACAGCCGAGTATAACCACAACTCTTCCGTCAGTTCATCCAGAGACACCGGATGATGATGATGATTATCATCTTCATCCTGCAGAAGATCTTCGCAGATTCTCTCTGATCTCCTGAGCAGCTCAAACAGGAACACTGAGATCGTGACATCATCACACATTAACCACACCGGGACCGGATCATATTGGATCGGAATGGTTGTTAAACGCGTCACACGTCTTTGTGTTTGATCCAGTGAAAGCTCTTCTAGTGTAACTATAATCCTGACTGATTTTAAAGAAATGTTTCTGGACTTTACTTGATTCTAGAAGAATCTGATCTTCAGGAGCTTTACTTGATCTTCACAAGCCTCCAAAACACCTCACCTCTTCTGAGGAGCCTTTATTCATCAGCGCTGCAGTATACGTTCAGATCGTTTCCCTCTCATCTTACTCAGATAGTACTGGAGATATAGAGCGACCGCTGACCATTTAATATCAGCATCTGCTGCACTGTTTAAAAAGATCTCAGATTTTATCTCATTTTATTGAGGTATCAGCTTCTTCAGAATTCATATTTTTGCCGTTATGAGTCTCTGAATAATATAGAGCTTTTCCTCACTTTATCAGAGCCATAAAGCCAGATGACTCAAATATATCAAATCAAAACACACATGCAAAAAATATTTAGTCTAAAGGTTCAATCAAGTGTTCCTGTTATGAAGTGAGTGTTATAAACAGATGGAAGATCTTCTGTAGAATCATTTCTTCACAGAGAGTCAGTCAGCGGTCAGAAGACGGTCTTTAAGTTGTCTTCATGTCTATATTTAGTTGCCTAGCAACATCTTTCACCGTATCCATGGTGAAACACACAGTTTTTCAGGAGGGGAGTTTGGAGTTCTTTTTCAACAGACCTTAAAACAAACATTTCACCATGTTTTTAAAAGAAAAAACAGTCAGTGTGAATTAAATATGAAGTCATCTTCAGCGTCTACAGAGGGGAAGAACACTAAGGCTTGGAGTGACAGGAAACTACATTCAGTACAATAACAGAAACAAGGCCGCTTAAAACTGCGGAACACATGTGCCTGGAGCGCTATTTTAAGGCGTCTGAAGGTCAAAGGTCTGGTGTCATCTGGGTGCAGCTAGTTACATGTTAACACCACTAACTAACCTATTAGACTGTCTGTGCTCATCTCTGCAAGTTAAGAAAACGCAGCAGGACACCGGCTTTCATTTCGTCGCCATTTATTAAAGTCGATGTGCAACAGTTTAGTGCAACTGCATGACGTCACATTGTTTTGAAGGAAACATGCACATACTGTGAGGTCACAGGTCAGCATGACCAGAGCGTGACCAGAGCCACGGACCGTAAGGCAAATAACTTAACGAGCGCAGAACTCGTTCATGAGCTCACAGGAAAGCCGTCCTGAGAGCAGATTCACAGTCCACCATTATTTTTACACGCGAAACAGTTGTCAAGGGGTCAGGGGTCAAAGGTCACAGCCATCCTCGTGGCGGTGCTCGTTTGGTCTTATTCACATGTCGACGACAAAGTGCTCCTTACGTGTTCAATACAGCTAGACGAACAAAACTAAAAGACAGCCAATAAAACCAGCAGAGCGACTGGAGATGGGTAAAAACACAAGCGGAGTGTCGGCTAATACTGTCCGTTCTGGTCCGGCTCAGTCCAGATTGTCTGAGTGCCGTGTTGATTGTGGAGTCCGTTCACAGTATTGTCAGAGAGGTAGTCAGGCGGTGGGCCCGGGGCCCGGGTTGGGGGCCCCTGCTGTGGGCGATCCGGTCTGGACCTGGGCCTGGAACTGCGCCAGCTGCTCTGGACTGGCCAGGTTCTTCAGCAGAGTGTTCTCCTGCTCCAGCTGAGAGTTCCTCTCCATCAGCTCCTTGATCTGCTCCTTCAGCACCTCCACCTCCTCACGCACCGCGTACATCAGGTGACTCTTCACCAGGTCCTGCAAAGACAGCCACACACACACACACACACACACACACACACAGCCTGGTTAAAGTCACTACTAGAATACAAATAGAAGTAGTTATCAGAAAGATCAGAAATAGTCTTCAGTGTCACATGATCTTCAGAAATCATCATAATACACTGATTTACTGCTCAACACACATTAAAACTAACTTTCTAACATTATAAATGTTTTACAGTCACACACTAAAGCATCAACTGCTTTATACATATTTAAGCAGAAAAGAAGCATTTCTAATTATTAATGCTACTAACACGCATAAAAACCTGAATTATTCCAAACTACTGAGTATCTTGTAGGTTAGGGTCAGGGTCTTCTTCTAATCATGTGTCAGTATTATTAGATAGTCCCATACCTGCTAATATTTAGAATTCCTACTTTATCTTAACTTTAGTTCCCGCTTTAGTAATTATGCTGGGTGTTGATCTCATTTTGAAATCTCCATATCATTTTTATTCATTTGTTTTTCATTAATTTAGCTTTGGTTATTTCAACCTCATTAAAAATGTTGTGTTGGCAACGGTTGTTTTGAGATGAGGTGTATTTTGTTTCAAGTAATGGTTATATTGGCATCATTTCTGCTTTAATTAATAATATCTGAAGGATTAGATGAGGGGATCGGTATCTTATGATGTATTTCACAGCATCAGAACACGCATATATTCCTCACAGATTGATAATTCCAGCTAAAGCTCGTTCGTGATCAGGACTGTGGTTCTGGGGCCGCAGAGGAACACGGTGTTCTTCCTCCAGAGGGTGGAGCTGCTGGGTTATTCAGAGCATCTGTGTCAGCGTTTGCCTAGCAACAAGCACCGGCTCCGAATACAGCCGGATCCACACACACACACACACACACCCCGCCGGCGCATTTCAGCGGAAACTCCCATCGCATCACCAATCACATCCACAGCACCTTCCTCACAAACAATAACCCCATTATTTCACACAGTGAGCAGCTGCAGAGGAGAACTAACCGAGTTAAATCAAGCAGACCGACTCTTCTGCCTCTTATATTCTTTAAATCCACGACAGCATTATTAATGACATTAAACCGCTTCCTGTCAGAAGTCTTTGTGTGATGGCTGGTTATGTAAAGATGATGTGGCACAGGATTGCAAGACCAGTCATGAGTGTCAGCTTCGTGAATTTATAATAAAACCGAATATATAACCTCTCCTCTGACGGATCTGTTAGGAGAGCACAATATTTGACGGAGATACAATTATTTGAAAAATCTGAAATATTGAGAACATCAACTTTAAAGTGGTCTAAATGAAGTTCTTAGAAATGCATATTATTAATCAGATATTAAGGTTTGATATATTTACGGTAGGAATTTCACAAAATAATCTTTACCTAATATCCTAATGATTTTTGGCATACGAGACAAGTTGATCATTTTGATCCAAGCAATGCATTGTTGTCTATTTCTACACATACACCTGTGCTCCAGGCTCACATGTAATCATCCTCATCATCATGATGAAGAGCAGCTCGGACTCACCATGGCTTGCTCGATCTTGTTGTCTATGGCCACAACACTGGCTCCAGAGGAACTGTGGGAAACACGAAAAACATCTGGTCAGTTCATTCATTCATTCATGAGGATGATGTTGCATAAGCTCTGCATAAACACACACACACACACACACACACACACACAGAGAAAAACGCGCTAACGCGACGCTTCAGCGCTCGACCGAGATCCTTCGCATTATTCCACGATCACACTCACAGCATCGCGATAGGATATCATCTTCATCTTCATCAATCTCTCTGTCGAATGAAGGGAATATTCACCTGTTATCTAGACTCTCCGCGCCCAGAACCGACGACAGAAACGAGATGGAAAAACTCCTCAGCTGACAAACACCGACATCCATCGCCAGCGAGTAACACGGAGAGTTCATTCTATTCCGCGCATCGAGCGCCCCGGATCACACAAACCGGCGCAAAAGCGTCACATTCTCGGTCCTGAGCGTGATTTCTCCCGGTGATCGCCGCACAAAGGCGCTCGGAGCGAGATTTACAGTGCGCGAGATCCGCAGCCGCTGCGTCATTAACATAAGAAAAGAGGGTTGAGCGCACGGCGGCACGCTATTGGCAGAGAGCGCGGGGTATTTGCCTAATCTATGCCAAACCCCGCCCCCGCGGCTGCTCACCAGCAGAACCGACACGGGAGCGAGCTTGTTTCCCTGTTTGCACACACAACCGCTGCTTATCAAAATATGAACATCAGAAATTCTCTCTTTATAAAACAACTATTTTATTATTATTATTATTATTATTATTATGTGAACTAATGTTTATGTAAACAGCGAAAGCACAGATGAAGCGCAGACTAGATTCTAGGTCACATTTACATTTATTCACTAAGTACAGATCTTATATTATATCTATATGTCAGGAAAATAAAACATGTCTGCTATCAAACTTTCAATGATTTCAAACTTCAGCACATTTGTCTTTTCATACACACTGAAAGATGTATTAATGCTTTACATAACCACTCCCCACTGAACAGACCTCACAGATACAGACAACACAGCACCACTAACTCATCGCTATTAGCTGCTTTGAACATTAACGATGAGCAAACAAAACCATCAGACATGATGAGATGATTGAGTCAGGTTTATTGTCTGCGGTGATGAACCCAAAGACTTCCTCTTTCAGATTCATCACTCAGTTCCTTCCTCACACAAACACACACTCATACAGAAACTAGAAGAATCTAATCTAACGAAGTGTTTCAGAGGAAGAACCTGAAAGAGGATTACTGGAGACACCACAGCAGATCTGATCTCACACACACACACACACACACACACACAGATGGCCATTATTATCTAGAAAAGATTAATGTGTCCTATCTGGACAGATTTTGATCAATCACTCTTTTTTATTTCTATAGCTCTTTTAACAATACAGATCGTAGCAAACACTGAACATTATAAAGTAGAAGAACAGAGTGATGGTGATGTATAATGACCAGATTAAACTATTTATTTATCAAACGCAGAGACGGTCTCTGTAGTCAAGACCACGATAATCACTAGAAATCAGGTGTCCCCAACTAAGAAGACAGAGGAGACAGCGGCAAGGAACCAAAACCCCATTTTGATGAAGTAAGGGTCAGAGTAACTTTGGTCATATCTCCAGATGAACTCTTTCTGGACTGAAGCAGCTTCACTTGATCTTCACAAGCCTCCAAAACATCTCACATCTTCTGAGGAGCCTTCAGCTCTCCATCAGCGCTGCAGTATACGTTTAGATCGTTTCGTAGTAGTTGATACAGCAAGATAATCAATATATTCTCAATTACTTTGCAATTAAAAAAAAATTAAAAAAATTAAAAAAAATAAATTATATTATATATATATATATATATATATATATATTATAAAACATTTTAATAAAATTGATTTCAGAAAAATTAAGTTAAGACTGTTAAGATTGTGTTTAGCACTGCGTAAACAGGTAAGATTATTTAAAAAGTCTATTAATTTGTGAAGGCTATTAAAGAGCAGTCCCAAAGTGAAAATATGTTTGGGTTACGGAAACAACCGTTACCATGCTGAATATACTATACTAACGAGAACTGTTAATTAAACATGGAAACTGCTCCTGAATAGAAGGAATATCATACCTTCACACAAATCATTCGCAGTTAACACACACACACACACACACACATGTGTTCTGGGGTGTCTCTCTCTCTCTCTCTCTCTCACACACACACACACACACACACACACTCATGTGTTCTAGGGTCATAGGTGTAATGGTGTTTGTACTGTACAGACTGTATGTGGTATTGTCCTACACTGACCCTACACCTAAACCTACCCCTTACAGGAAACACTACACACTCTTACATTCTCTAATAAACACCATTCAGTATGTTTTATAAGTTACGGTGAATTAAGCACTCTTTCAAACCGCGTCTGACAGAAGGGTCAAAGGCTTTCATGCACGGCTTTTCAAATAAAATGGAGGGAATCAGAGAGAAGAGAGACATTTAGAATTAAGTTGTTTTGTTGTTGATGTTATTTTGTTTAGTTTTTTTTCTGTACACAGAACAAATCACACAAAAAGAAAAGATCATAGCAAACATACAACAATACAGGATCCATAAAGACTAAAGAAGCTGATATAACTGATGACGCAAAACCTTAAACCTGTTGACAATCACGGCAGTCATTAGTCACGTGCTGATTGATCTGACCCAGTTCCCAACAGCCTATCGCAAACACACACACACACACGTTTACCTGCAGTGCTCTAATTCCCAGAACAGCAAGCGCAGCGGCATCCTCTCCGTCTCTCTCATGCTGGGGTCAATCAAACACCCCTCACACCCAGCTCAAACCCTCTCACCTCCAATACTGCACCCTCACACGCCACGCTCCTTCAGTGATGACACCAGAGTCACATGACCAGCCACGGTTACATAAACAGTGTAGATCAGAAGCAGCAGCCAATCAGGAGCCACGGTTCAGACACACACCATATAAACGTGTTCTGCGTTCTCACGTGCAGCTCGTCTCAGTTCATCAGCGTCCGGTTCACCACACACAGCATGAGCCCAACGTCCAGATACAGGACAAAGACTGAGCCGAGCACATGCGTGTACAACAACACGCTAACAGAAGGAGCACACACACACAGGCCGAGAACAGATGGATGCTGAGTAACATTTCAACACACACACACACACACACACACGACCTTGTGCACGTTACAGACAATACTGTAAACTGGTGAAGATCAGTGTAAATGATGAATGTCAATCTCTCATCAGTCTCCGTGAATACTGAACGACACAGCAGACACACTTCTATGTGACTAATCAAACGCCAGTAAACGTGTCACTGATCATGTGGCTCTTGGTCAGACGTTCTCTCCTGAAGCTCAAGGTGTTGTTTGGAGGATCTCAGATGATCAAACAAACAATGATGAGATGAGATGACACTGTTATTGTGCTGGTATATTAAGTCTGGGCTGTTACCAAACAATACAATCACTTCAGCATCAACGAATGAACCTTCACGTCTGAAGTGGCTGAAATGTTTTTACACAGTTTTAGTGCAAGACATGACTAATATATATTAAACATGAAACGTTGAATACCTTTATTAGGAATTATTTAAATAATAAAAACACACGTTAAATGTGAAGTTAAAATCACCACCACTGGCTTCCGAAAAATACTCAATAACGTCAAAATCACACACCCTTAAAACAACACTTACAATGTTATCACAGATCTCCACACACACTCCTAGTGAGTGTGTGTGTGTTACATCACAGCTGACAACACAGGGAGGAAGATGAAAATAGCCACACAATGCCAGACTCCGGTTGCCATAGCAACATCAAGAAGGCACCAAGAAGCTCTTTTCCACCAAACACAGATGAAACACTGCATGAGCTGCTCTGTGTGTGTGTGTGTGTTCTGCGCTGGGAAATGCTGTCAGATGAGCACTGCCGGCACTGAATTATCACCGATAGCTTCATTCTTGCATAATTAGCACCCATATATGAGCTCGTTCAGATTAAGATTTCAAGTGTGTGTGTCACTGCAGGACTCACTCTGGACAAAAGCATCTACTGAAGAGTTCAAAATAGGATTAAAAAAGCTGAACAAATACACATATATACAAAAACACTTAACCTAAAATACAGATGCTTTGGAAAAACAAATCTGCCCACTTTCATCCATCTGAGAGTGTGTTTCTCACATTACATCACACTGATGCAGGGCACACAGCAACTGTTGCTAAGGCATTCTGATTGGCTAGAGGTCTCTGTGCTCTTACATGGGAGTCACGATGGGAGCGAGCACATCCTTCACACACACATCCACTTCAGTGTCAAACCAGACACTCAGCTCTGATGCGTTTCTTCTGACAGACTAATGAACGAGAGAGCACTAATGAACACCAGATGTGTGACAGACAGAAGCTTTCATTTTACATAAAGACTAATGCAGAGATTAATAATAAAAATAATAAAGTGCAGCTGACACGAGCTCAGGAGGAGGAATACACACAGGCACAAACTAAATAATAAGAGGTTTATTTTTGCTTTAAAATGTCTTTAAAGTGATTAAACTTGCAGCTGTTAGTCTTTTTAGTCAAACTACATTTGTAACGCAGTGCCAGGTTTACTAGCTTCTACTACATCAGGAAGGAAGCTAGAGAAGAGGACCACCACAAAGAACAAGACCTTTGATTGCAGAAACACACACACACCCCTGACGGGTGATGACTGCCGTCACATGAGCTGAGATTCACTGACACCTGCAGGACAAACACAGCACTGCAGCTGCTTCAGCTCAATCCCATCACATCTCATCCGCCACCTCACTAAAACACACCAGTCTGTGCTAGAACAGAATAAGAACTGGTATCCCAGAGATAGACACATATTCTACAGATCCAGACAGCGGCGAAAATCAGCTGAAACCTGATGCAGTCATGCATAGAAAACCACAAACATTCTTACACCACGGTGAAAGCTCATTTCCCTCTGTATTGAGATCTGCTCTAAAAATGAGTCATTGTGTGTTATCGTTTTCAATATATTAATATAGTGTTGACTTATCATATGTGGGATCACTTTATTTCGAGGTGTTCTTGTTACATATAGCCTACTTTTACTACTGTAACATAGATAAATGTGTAAATGTATGCGGACGTCTCTTCCTCTCTCAGAGCTGTCAGTCTGAAAATTGTTGTACCTCATGCAAGGATAATAAAGCATCTTTCTTATTTATGGAAAAAAATCCTTTCTGAACAAGTGTTAACTTGAGCACAGAAGCAGCAGTCACTGATGAAGCAGGAGATGCGTGTCACTGCAGGGTTATTATAGAAGACTCCACAGAACTAAAGAGGCCACTGGCAGGACTGGACGCTAAACACTGAACAGATGAATTACGCCACATGATTTATATTGAATGCTCCTGTTAAACACCTGAGAGAGACAGATCTATCAGAGAAACAGAACAATCAAGCAGAATTCATACTCCGTAATTAGACCCTGTGAACGGTACACGGGCCGCATCACACTGGTCAGAAATCAATCCGCATTCACTGCATTAAAGCCCTGCAGGACGTGACGAGTGTAACGACACACAGCCGCCGCAGCATCAGCACCACACACACACGAGCATCTTCTGCTGAGTCACTGCAGATGCGTCGCTACGGCAACCAGACATCCACGGTCAGCCCAACACACTAGAGCTTACTGACCACACTCCAGCAGGGGAAAGTTTTAAAAGACATGGAGAAAGAGGGACGACAGACGGGTTCTCTGCAGACGAGCGGATATATTTAGAGGCACTAGACTGACCTGACATTGTCCACAAACAGAAGAGCCAGAAGAGAAGAACAGAGCGTCTCATTCAAGGACAAAACACTGCAGGAGAATCACACTGAAGCTCACTAAAAGATTAAGCTATTAAAGTGTGTCACTCAGGAACCAGGGTTCTGCAGGACAACAATTTGGGGTCTATTGACAAAACTTTACGATTCTAAAAATGAGAACACAAGATATAATAACTTTCTCTGATTTTGAATTAAAATACAACTGGACATCCTTCAGCTTGAGATGAGATTAAATGTTAAATAAATAAACACCTTTTTTTTTAATAAAAAATAAATGGTGTGTGTGTGTATTTATATATATACACACACACACACACACACACACATACAAAAATGACTTTTTTTTTTCTATAATATACTCTTATTTTATATTAGTTTGAAGTTGATGTACTAAAAAAAATAAATATAAATAAAATTATATAGACGATTTAAAAAAATAATACATAAAAAAAAATTACAAGAGTGTACATAAAGTTTACCTTGATGTACTAAAAAATGAAACTGATATACAATAAACACATTTTTTTTAATTCATATAATTTTAAATAAATAAAGAAAAAAAATCAAAATATAAAAATCTCAATTATCCTAAAATAACATGGAATCACAGTCAAGTGTTTTCTGAGTTTGTCTCTTACCTGTCTTCATCTGCACCTGTCGAGACTCCAAAAGCACTGGCCGCTCCGTCCGGTCCGAGAGCAGACACAGACACAGAGGGCCCAGCCCGGCCCCCAGCAGCCAGCGACAGCAGTGTGTGATGCTGGAGCAGAAGCCTCTGGGCATCCTCTAGCTGCGAGGCCGTCACGTACGCGGGGCCCGCCAGGTGGAGCGGGGCCCTCAGCGGCGGCAGCTCGCTTTGAGCGGAAGATGAAGACAGCTGCCCTCCAGCTTGGTCCGGGTTGATGCCCACCTGCAGGGGCCTCGGAGACACAGGCCCCAGAAGCCCAATGGACACCGGAGTGGCTCTGGGCGACACTGCGCTTGGAATCGGAGGAATCTGAAGGGGCTGAACGTTTGCCGGGATCTGAGCGTAGCTGCTCTGGGGCTCCACACTGTAGGGTCGACCCGGAGCAGGTGAGCTCTCTGGAGGAGGAACCAGGTGAACACCCGTGTCTGGAGCGTAACCCTGCTGCACATCTCCTCCGCCGCTCAGGGTGCTTCCAGAGGAGCTGCCGCTCGTGCTCTCGTGTTCAGACTGAATGATGCTCTCCACTGCTCGGTGAGCGACGGACGCGGCGTCTCCAGGCGGTGCGTCTTTTTCATAAAACTCCGTACAAGTCCAGCGTCCCTTCCGGAAGGGCTCCGAGTTGGAGTCCAGCTTCACCACCCTGAAGCGCGACGCTGTGGTAGAAGGATTCGCGGAAACTAACGGCCCCGTAGCTCCAGCGGCGGAGTCCGTCGCGACAGAAACCGAGTTCGATGCGGATCCACCGACCTCAGTTTGAACGGAGCGTGCGTTTGGGGCCGGGGCCGGAGCCTGCGGAACGACGGGGACCGCAGAAGGAATCACTGAAGGAGTCGCAGAAGGAGCCACGGATCGCCCAGTCTTCTGATGATGATGGTGGACGCCGTTGACCATGTAGCCCGGGTGCATCACCGGCTCGTTAGGCGACGTGACTCCCGGCGTCTCGCCGCCGTGTAAACTATTCAGCGTCTCCTCAGATGAGCTCCGCTCGGGGACGCCGGTGTCCGTGGCTCGGGAAACCGACACGTCCAGCATATCTGACGACGACAGGTCCTCGGTGTGCGACTCGTCCATGTCGTCGTAGCTCTCGGTGTCGTCGGCGATGCTGTTGTTGGCGCTGGCGGAGGACACCTGCGCGGGCAGGACGCTGGTGATCTGGAAGCCGCTCTTCTTCTTCACCGTCGGGATACCGAGGCTGTGCGGCCCGGGGGAGGACGAACCGGCCGGCGGCGGGTGCGCCATCACGGCGGTCCTCGGTAAACGGTGCGCTGGAGCTGATGAACCCTCTACAGTCAGTGCAGTGACGTCGTTAACAACCCGTTTATAGTCCCCATTTAAAGAGTTTGACAGCTGCTCCGGCAGATCAGAGTGTGTTTATGAAGAATAACGCAGGCTAGCGTCGGCTAGCTCCCGCTTAGCACGTTAACCGCGCCGGTTGGTTAACCGACAGCAAACTCAATCCATCAACAGAATATCGTTAAGTTTACGTCCTGACAGAAATACCCGTTCGTGTCGGCGACACGCGTCGGTTACCGGCTGATAAACGCACATAAACAGACCGTCGACATCACCTCAGAATTGCAGACCGAACTCTTGATTCGAGTAAATTCGGACTCAGACGCTCCGAGTTAAATCCGTTTCACGCCGCTTTCTGTTCTCAGGCCTGCGCGAGGAGGAAGAAATGGCTTCATTCGCAGGTTTGCTGTCTCATCTCGTCGCTGTCTCATCACTGCCGGACGCTGTTAGCACGCTAACCGACGAGCTAGCAGCTGTGGTGACGCCAGCAGGGGGCGGGGCCGCGGCGCGCCGGACACGCCCCCTGCTGATACATCGTGGACGGTCATTCATTAGTTTCACAAAGTTAGAAATATAACAATTCTACAAATGTATATTTAAATATTACATTACAAAATAAACATATAAATTATTTTAAACCTTTTTTTTATCGCTGCCATGTTTCACACGGAATAAATGACATAAATACAACATCAAAGTACATTTTGCAGGGTAAAATAATTGATTTCAGTGACACTGAAGTGATATTGCAGTAGAGCACTTCAGATTCAGGTAGGTTCAGATGAAGCCATACATAGGACCCTGAGAAAAAGAAAGTCTACACACACAGCTATATGTAAACCTGGACTAATTCAATGTACATTTTGCAGGGTAAAATTGTGGTAAAAAAGGGGGGTGAACAACCATACTATGGTAAACTAATGTTCAAATACCTTCTTCTTACATATAAACATTACTTTTTTTTTCTTCTTCGACAAAGGAGGTATCTGTATTAATTCATCACCATTAATATGAACAACATGTGTTATAGTATTTATTTATTTTTGCTCATGTCAGATAATACACGTCAGGTCCATTAAACAATAGGAAGAGTCACAACATCTTAAATGTTAAAATTAACATGAACTGAAATCAACAAATGCGTCGTATTCTTTCCTCATTAGTAGTTTGCTTTAAATACAAGCATCCACTACATCAATACAACGACAGAAAGCATTTTCACTGACTAATATTAACAAAAGACACATTATTAGAAACATATCCACAGCCAGCGAAGTTCATTGCACAATAAACAGGCACTTCTTAGGGTTAACCCATGAGCTGGATATGATCTGAGCCGATGAGGTTATGATCACACGACCAACCTGAAGAACTTAACATTAGACATCAGCATCTCCACCCATGATGGATGTGACACGCGAGCAGCCGCAGGTGAAGATCAATCACTCACACACACACACACACACACACACACACACCTCTTTATTTACTGCCTCCAAGAGAAGAGTCACAACAAGAGCAAACCAATTCATATCCATTCATTACTCATGAGTCTTGTAGAGCGTCAGATGATTGTGATTAATAACATCCAAAATAAGTTTTAGTTTACATATTGCGTGTATTAATGTTGCATCTGTATATTTCCATTGTAACATATAAACGCAATTATTTCTTAAATATATATACTTGCATGTGTGTGTATTTACATATGTATCATAAATATACAGTACAAACGCACATTATGTAAACGAAAACGTTTATTTTGGATGTTATCAATCACAGTCTTTTCTTCTGAAAGACCAAAGCCATCATTATTAAACAAAAATAAAAAAGTGAACAAAGTAAAAGGTGTCTGATAGTCTTCCTCTGCCCAGGTGACTGTGGTCACTCGTCACACACTAGCTGCTCAGCAAACAGCTGCTGGAACACGCTGGGGCACTGCGGACTCTCCTTCACTCGTGCGTTTTCTCCAGCGCTCGTGTCTCTCTCGAAGCGTGTCCGGTCAGTCTGAGGATCCTCGACGCTCTTCACACACACACTGCTCTCACCAGAGTCTTTAGCAGACAGACCGAAGAAGCCGCTGCGGACGATGAAACGAACGCACTGGAGAAGAACGTTCCTCTCGTGACGGATATCAGGAGCCAGTAACTGCAGAACAAACACCGCATTCAAGAACACTGTAATATTACAATCTGAGACAGCTGTTTCCTGTGTGAATATCTGTGTGTATTTCAGTCTTCAGTGTCACATGATCCTCAGAAATCATAATGATGTACTGATTTACTGCTCAACACACACGTCTGATTATTATTAACAGCAGAGCTGCACAATATGTTTGTGGAAACTGGAACACATTAAACGTTTTAGGATGCACAGATAGCACGCACATGACCATCACACTCATTAGGGTTCGGGTTATTTTTTCTAGTAGTACCCATTACACCCATAAATCACAAAAACCAACGTGTGTGTTCTCTCACCATCTCTAGTAGTGTTGCTCGGTGTCTCTGCGTCTCGGCAGGTTTACGTGTTTTTTCTCCTCGTCCTCCTCTCGCCCCTCGACCACGTCCTCTGGCAGCTGGGGCATGCTGGGATTGCTGTGGTGTGTGTGTGTGTTTCTGGTCATGTAGCGCTGGGACCCTCTGGACAGGAAGTGGAGCAGCATCCAGGAGTTTCTTGTTCTCCTCTAGAGCCTGAGTGACTCTCAGCACCGGAGTGTCTGTGACCGAATAAACACCAGGAATATAGCAGCATTTCAGCAGCAGGTCTTTAATGAGCACAGAGAGAGTGTGTGGATATTTAGTGTAGTGACTCTCTAAGATCAGGACCAGACTCCTACCGTTTGCGTCTCCTTCGCTCTCACTGGAGGTCATATCGTCCCCGTAGCTGGACATCAGTGACCCGAGGGCAGAGGTCATGCTCTTGGGGGCGACAGTGAGCCTGGTCTGTGTCTGCTGAAGAGACTCGTCCTTATCGGACTCTGAAAGAACACAAAGAAAGTCTGTTTGACTGAACTGAGGTCACGTCACATCAGCAGCGAGACGAGACTAACCGGGGTCACTGCAGACCAGAGCCGCGAGAGGGTCACTGTCCTGATACGTCCGCTTCAGACCCGTCTCAGAGCTCGTGTGACGCGATCCTTCAGCCCTCCAGAGGTCAGATCCACGTCCTCTACCACCGCTCCTGATGCGACTGCACACAGAGCATCCTTAAACTCACTCCACATTCTCCAGCACACCCATCAGGAGCAGTGTGTCACAGCAATGGGTGTGAATGGGTGCCATCAGAATGAGAATTAGCTGAATCTTCAGTCTTCTCCAGATGTTCACTGATGGACTGGAGTGCTGTGGATTATTCTGATGTTTTTATCTGACTCTCATTCTGACGGCACCCATTCACATCCATTACTGAGACACTGCTGCAGAGACATTTCTCCTGCTCTCAGATGGTCTGGGTTAAAACCTGAAGCGGTGGATCAGAAACACACCCGAACTGAGCCGTCTCCAGCACGTCTCCTCGCTGCTGCTTCACCTCCATCAGCTTCAGCTTCTTCTCGATGTTTTTCAGCGTTGGATAGTTTCTGCAAACGGGACGGAATTAAACAATGAATAACACTGCTTTAGGTTTACAGCTGAAAGTGAACTGGTAACAGAATTGATTACAAAGGATTTTTTCTAGTTGTCGCTCCTAAGAGTGCGTCTCACCTGCGTCGCTCCTCTCTCCATCTGACGATGTCCTCTGTTGTGTCCAGTTTGATCCTCTTGGCTCCTGGAGCGTGATTCTGCAGAAGAACAGCAGCGTCAGACGCTCAGCTCTAAACACACTCACACGGACAAATACAGGCTGCTTCTGTGCTCTGAATGTGTTCACATGCCTGTCTTGGCGAGTTTTCACTAAACACTGGATGAATATGTTAAGGGCTGGGGGGGCATTTTAACCCTACAGACGGAGATAGTTTTGTGAAGGGCCAGAAGTCGAGGCACTTCTGAGGAGGACACTCACGTTTCTCCAGTGGATCTTCACCAGCTTCTCGTGAGCGGTGAAGCGACAGTCTTCAACAGAGCACTGCAGACACACAGAAGAGCACTGATGAGATGCTGGACGTCTGAGGACCGCTTCATTAAATCGGTTTCGGAGGCTTACCTTCACGTGCTGAGAGACGTGCTCGTCATATTTGTCTTGAGTTTTGAATCCTCGGTCACACGTGTCACAGAAATGACTGAACTCTGGCTCCTTCTGCTGCTTCTGCTCAAACACACACACATCAAGCCTCATCATACCGAACCAGATCAAGCCACGAGACGACAGATGGAGATCAGTGTCTGCGTTTACCCTTCTGCCCCAGTGATGCTGCGCTGACCCCCACCGGCCAGGAGGAGGAGGACGCCCTGAGAGAGATGACATGAGGTCAAACCAAGAAATCACTCTAGAATTTTATACTACCCCTAGTATACTAAACACACTAGCATACTAACTGAACAGTTAACCAGGTATATGATACTAACTAAATTAACAGTTGACTGTGTACATGATACATGTAAATTTAAATATCCACATTCATATATTATATTAAATAAACAGTTCACTAGGTGTGACACTAACTACTGAACAGTTTACTGCATCCATAATACCCACTAGAAATATGATACTAACCAACTGAACAGTTAACGGTCAACTAAATTAACAGTTTACTAGTTGTGTGACACTAGCTAAAGGAAGTTTACTGAGTGCATGATACTAACTAAACAGGTACATGATAGTAAGTGAACTAGGCATGTAAGACTAACTAAGCAGTTTACCAGGTACACGAGATTAACTAACTAAACAGTTCACTTGGCATATGATACACACTAACCAGGGATTAATAGTAAGCAGTGGCGGAGCCAGAAAATTTTTCCTGGGGTGGCCAGGGTGAGATCACTACTCACATAGGGGTGGCCATAAGTAG
>JAUYWG010000084.1:12924-26514 GCA_034779775.1 Enteromius afrohamiltoni | reverse complement strand
TCAACACTGCACTGGCTCCCTATCAAACATCGTATAGATTTTAAAATCTTGTTAATCACTTATAAAGCCCTGAATGGAACAGAACCCCAGGAATCTGATTTTGCTGCAGCGAGGAATTAAACAGATGGTTTGGTAGTTTGGTTCCTTGTCGCTTGCTCAGTTGGGGACACTTTATTTTCCAGTGATATCATCAACTTGATTGCACAGATACTATTTAAACTGAACTGAGCTGGAAGATGACATCCTTTAGCTGAAAATCGAGTGTTTACCGTTTTCCTTCTGCATTACTGACACACTGTTTAACACTGTACAGCTGCTGTCGGTCGTGTTAAAAGACTTGATTCACACACACGCTCCGGTCAGTCAGGGACACTCACCATTTCTGATCCCGCTGGATGAGGGACAGGAATCTGGGAATGACCTAAACAAGCACAAGCACACACTAATGAAGCCCTGAGGTCACGTGACAGCGGTGAGGTCATGTGACGGTCAACACACCTTCTCGTGATGCTGGTGTGGGCCATAGACGTTACTGCTCCTCGTGATCAGGACAGGAAACTACAGATCAGAGAAAATACAGCACGGTATCACAATCGAGTACATTTAGCAACATCACTGTGATGTGGAAACTAATCAATCATACTACATTCCACTATACAGTGTTTATATTATGGAAGATGTGCTCAGTACTTATGGTCAAAAAAACATATAAACATTTCAATTCTGTGAAACAAATAGTGAGATTAAAGATACATTTATTGTTCCATGCCACTCAAAATAAAATGTAAAAGATATACAAGATACCTTGTGCTTCATCCAGTACGACATCACAATGTTTTCTGCCGCAGCTTTCGAGGCGGAGTATGGATTGGTGGGTCTTTTTGGGCTCAGTTCATCAAACGGCTGTGAAAACACGATCCAGATCACACACACTTCAGCTAACCTCACAATACAGGATTAGATGAAGCCAGGACTAGACCTGTGCTAATTTAGGACATTTCAGAATTTTTAGAAACACGTCGTACACAAATGCATTATGCGTGAGCATTTTAAGTCCAAACAACGGCAAATGATCTCCGTTCAAGCCCTCTCCAGTTTAGACAGCTCTTAACATTTATTTTAATCCTGGACTAGTCTTAAACCCTGCCCCTCTTAGTTCATGTTCACTAAGGTTTAAGTGTTACCAATATATTTAATATATAAACACATGTGTGTGCATTTATATATACTTAACATATATACTCAGCGCACACACACACACACACACACAGACACAAAACGTTTATTTTGGATGCAGTTAATCTCTCGACAGCGCTAGTTTGAATCAGTAGGACTGGACGTTGACCCCTAGCTTGACCTCACCTGCTCCTGACCGTCTCCGTACACCTCGTCAGTGCTGATGTAGACGAAGCGCTTCACTCGAGCCTCAAACGCCGCTCTGACCAGAACACCGGTGCCTTCAGCATTCACACGCATGAAGCGTGACGGACTCAGGAAGGAGTTCTCTACACCAGACAAACGGCTGAATGAGACACAGAGACAAACACAGGGCCGCTGCTCTGAGCCGGTACTCACCGACATGAGTCTCAGCAGCGCAGTGAAACACTACATCTATCCTCTCCGCCGCAAACAGGCGGTTAATGAAGAACGGATCGCAAACGTCGCCCTGCGAGGAGAACAGAGTTCATCAGCCGGGGCTCAGCTCCACATAACTAGCTTAGTTACAGAGGTCAGACTTCTTTACAATTTCATTCCACTACATCTCTATATCAAAGTCCTGGAAGCAGAAAGTCATTGGGTAGTTTATGTAATCAGATTACATTTTTAAGTATCTATTAAAGTAAAAATACTATCTGTACTTGGACTCAGTAATGGAGAGGTGTGTTCGGTCCACCTCTGGTCAGTTCTGTACCGGGATGAAGGAGTAGGAGCCGCTGGCCTCCACGCAGCGCAGGTTCTTCAGACTGGAGCAGTACTGCAGCTGAAACACAGAGACGTGTGACGCTTCATGAAGGAGAAACACTGCTTCAGAGCTGCTCAGAGACTCACGTTATCAACATTGATGATCCTCCAGTGAGGGAAGCTGCCGGCCAGAGCACTGATCAAATGAGATCCGCTGAGAACACAGATACAGCACACACACGATGAGAATAATTGAGCAGCACATCAGTGTATGATGATGATTTCTGCAGACTGGAGGAATGCTGCTGAACATCACAGAAACACACAGACCCACAAAGAAAACGGTCATTTTAAATAGTGAAAATATTGCACGATATTACCGCATTTGCTGTATTTTGAATTAAATACATCCCTGCGTGATGAGCAGAAGAGACCCTAACTTACAGCAATCACTCAATTACTGTTGAACAGAGATGAATGCGTTATCTTACTCTTGTGTGTTCTCTCATCTGCACTGGGCACGCTTGTTTGCTTTTAATATTAAAAAAAGAGTGCCTCTTCACACAGACGCTGCTTAATAAAACGAGATTAAATGCATAAGCATATTTTTAATTATTGCAGGTTTGCATGTACAGTGTTTTTTATAGGTTTCGAGGAACACTGAATGTGTTTTGATATCAAGTCTGGAACTACATCTCTGCATTACTCCGGATCCCTCTCCATCAGAACCCCAGGGCTGGCAGTCAGCACATCAGGAACAGAGGGACCAGTGTTAGTAATCTGATTACTGCGTTACTTGCTACATGTCTCCCCGAACATCTGGGCACACTACTCAGATCACAGATTATTGTGTTCCTACTATATCTGTGACGTATTCCGGACATCCTCTCTCAGCAGGGTCTGTGTCAATATACTCAGTGTGTTTCTGAGCACTTGAGTACGTGAAAGTACGCCAGTAAAGCAGCTCTAGAGAAGACACCTGTGCCCTTATTAGTGCGCATACGTGTGCTATGAGACGAAGCCCAAACACTGCCTCTATACAGCAGCTCAGACTTCTGACAAGTGGTTTTTGTCTTACAATAAACCCCTAATCTGAGACTCGGTTGTCTGAATCAGAGACATTTAGTCATTTAAAGGGTTCGGATGTATTTAATAATTGTTGCCAGTATTAAATCTCACATGAATCCCGCTCCTCCGGTCACCAGCACGGTGCGACACTCTGTGCCGCTCATCTTCATCAGGATCTCCGCGTTTCCTTCAAGCTGCAGATCATTTCTGTGCCTCCAAGAAGCAGTTACACGATTTCAAGTCGCTCCGTAAACACTCCTCACGACAGTTAGAGCGGCGGTTTGCGGCAGCGCTGACACGTATGAGCCGACTCTCGCCCCGCCTCCGCCGCGTTCTCATTGGTCGCGTCACTGCGCTGGACTGAAACCCCGCATTCCGATTGGATGCAGCGGACGTCGATCGCAAGGTGGGCGGAAAAGGGCATTATTAGCTCATTGATTTGCAGTGAATGAAGAGCATAAGAGCTTCTGCTGCAATGAAATAATGTTTGTGTATTTTGTCGTTCTCATTGTTCCGTTGTTCACTTGTACATGTCCAGCAGCAGGGAAAACGGTTTCCGGGGTTTTCAGGAGCGACGCAGCGAGAGAAACTAACGGGCAGTACATCACAAGGTTTCTGTATCATGGTGAGTGCAGTGATATTGAACTGCACTCATGACATCATGATCATGCATTTGCATTTGCTTCCATGCACTTCTGATTTTCTGTTGACATGCATGAATGTGGAGTGCAGGTATATTGTGTCTGATCATATGGCTGTCATTCTGACTGGACTTACTGTACATATGAATTATGATATGTGATAGGTGAGAATGGTCTGGTGGCGTATCGTGTGGACAATGTGCTGCTGGCCGTGCAGAAGGAGGCCAGACTGCTGCTGTTTCAGGGCTCTGAGGGCTTTGACAATCTGAGCTGTCTGGAGAGACTCACATCGGCTCCCGTCTCTAGTAAGACTCCTTCACGTCTCAGAGCGCTGTAACGCCTCATCTTCAGTACAGGCCATTTCTACATGACACACGTGAACTTTGACCCCAGACTGGGCTTGCACAGACACGTCTCTTATCAGGAAGTTTGCAAGGCTGGGAATAGAAAATGAGTTCCTGTTCCAGAATAATTGTTATATTAAGAGTTTCTAGTTCCTGTGTTTGTCTTCGAATCGTTCATTCAAAAGATTAACTCAAAAACACTGATTCATTCCCTCAGATTATCCAGAATCATGCGGCTCTATTTTACACACAAACAGTAAATGATGATAAAATTGTGACTTTTGCGTGCACTGTCCCTTTAAAGCCTTTTTTTTTAATATGAACACATCTCTCCGTAACATCCTTCAGGATCTGAAGTCTGGAGATTTAAGATCAGCGTATTTGGAGATTATACCCTTTAAGAATATGTATTGTAATTGAAATCTATGGACACAAATAGATATAGTGCTATAAACTAAACCCTTAACAGTGTATTTTCTTTACACTAGTCTGAAAAAAACACAAAGCCTTGAAGAAACAACTGTGTCTCGCTTTAAAGAAAAAAATACTCTACCAAAGGACAATATTTGTAGATAGTTTCTACGCAGCTGAACCAAAAATGACAAATCGTATTATGAATCGTAATAATATGGCTTGACATTTTCAGTTAAGCTGGTTAAAGAGGAGCAGAACCAGACCATACCGCATCAGTCCGGTCCTCAGGCCTGGCACGTGATGTATGCAGACCGCTTCACCTGTCAGGACGGAGACACGGACGGAGAACACCTGAGCTTCCAGATCACCCTGATGAATCCTGACGCCGCTGGCAACCCGCTGGATCACTTCAGCGCCGAGGAGGCCGGTCAGACATCACAACACCTGGCATAACGCTCCCCTTCATTTATACACTGAGCAAACCAGACATCAATGGAGAGATTTATTCAGCTTCCAGATGATTTCCAAAAATGCCTGGTTCTGTTCTCCAGTACAGCGGTCTGTTTTGTTAAAAGCATACGACTTGTGTTCCTGGCAGGGCTGCACAGCTTCTACTTCATGCTGATCCTGGCGTATTTTGTGGCGTCGTGTATCTACATACAGCCGCTGTGGCAGGCTCTGAGTAAAGGCGGGCCGATGCACACGGTTCTGAAGGTGTTATCCACCGCTCTTCTGCTTCAGGGAACATCAGTGCTGCTCAACTACATCCACATGGCCCGGTCAGACTCGCACTCACCTGTCTGCTCAATGTTTACTGCTATTACAGGAAACACAGATCACCGCATGCACTTATTACCACCAGGGTCAAATATAGCTGGAGACAAGCTGGAGATTTATTCAGTTTTGTATATAATGTCCAAATAGAGCGTGCAGCTTCATCATATACTGTATGTTCCTCACACAGGTCTCTATACACACATGATTATACTAGCAGAATAACTCAATACATACATGGCTAGATTCACTTTGATCAGAGTGAGCTCTTCTACTGAACTCGTGTGATGATGATGATGATGATGATGATGATGCTTGGACCCGCAGGTACGCTCGAGACGGTGTCGGGACGCCGCTGACGGGGAGCCTCGCTGAATGTGAGTCTGTCACAGAATTATTCTCATGATCTTCAGATCAACCTCATTAGTAATATGCATTTCTAAAAACTTTATTTGAACAACTTTCAATTTTTAGGTTTCTCTGCTCTCTTAGATTCCAGATTTTCTAATTATTTATTCAGCTTTCAGATGAGGCATGATTCTCAATTTAAAAATAAGCCCTTTATCACTCGTTCTGTTGGCCATGGTCACATTTGTCTATTTTGCTGAATATGCTGAACTTTCACAATTTTATATACAGTACAATATTAAATACACTTGATCTATATTCAGTATTGCCGATGTTTTGTCTTTGACCCATGAACTGCCTTTAATTCACTTGTGTGTGTCAGTGTGTGATATGGTGGCTCAGGTGCAGATGCTCTACCTGTTGTTGAGTCTGTGTGTGGGCTGGTCTCTGAGTCGAAGCAGGAAGTCTCAGAGTAAACCGCTGCAGTGGGACTCGTCTCCGGCCTCCACCGCGCTCGCTCTGGCCGTCGTCATCGCTCAGGTCAGACACACACACAAATTATACGTATAATACAATACAAAATATAAAACTCCCTGAGCATCAAGCACTCATTCACTGAACTGGACACACATACCATAGACAAGACCCAAGAAACCAGAACAGAACAGGAACTAAATACACAGCCAGGTGAGTATAATCAATGAAACGCATCTGAACTGAACGACATAATCAAGAGGAGACAGAAACTAGGTCAGGAGAACACAGCAGCACAATAGACTACAATACATTCTCAAGGGTCAAAATTCTACATTTTCTTTATCAGGTATGAAGTGAAGCTCACGTCCCATGAATTAACGCTCCAATCCTAACAAAAGATTATTTAGTCAAACGATGTATAAATCTTAATTTTAAAGAAGGTCACGGTTAATAGATGTTGTTATATAGATAAAGGTGAGGACTGTATTTCTTTGTGAGTGTGGTAGCGAGGGTGTTGTGTGTGTGTGTGTGTGTGTGTGTGGTCTATAGGGGGCGCTGCTGATCTGGGAGCAGCTGGAGGAGTCGGAGCACCACAGTTTCCACTCTCAGCGCAGTGCTGCCGGCTGGCTGCTGATGGCGCTGCGTATAACCCTGGCTCTGTTCCTGGCCTCGGTGCTGTACCAGATCATCTCAGCCGAGCGGAGCGCACTCAAACGAGACTTCTACCTGAGCTTCGGCAAGGTACAGCTCACGAACAACAAAGAGACTCAAATCATCACCCTCATGTTGCTCCAAACCTCTTCGAGTTTCTTTACTATTCTAGACACGGAAGAAGGTATTTTTCAGAATGTGGGGAACCAAAGAGTTCCGGTAGCCATTGGACATCAGTGACTATCAGCAGACATCCTTCAGTATATTATTCTGTGTTCAGCAGAACATACAAACAGGTTAGGAGCAGCAGGAGGGCGAGTGAAAGTTTTAATTCAGGTGAACTATGACTTTAAAAATATATAAAATGACAGAAACGTCTCCATTAGAGGTGATATTTAAATTGACTTCCAAGAGTAGTTTTTACGCTACATTTCTAACACTTTTAAGTCTCTGACTTATATTTTTATATAAGTGTAATTAGACAGGGTGGTTAGCAATCAAATCAGACAATATTCACCTTTGCATCGCATTTACACAGACTACACAAATCACGTTATACAATTAATCTTTGAATACATTACATATAGAATATAGAGGGTTGAAATGTTAGTGAAAAAATGTAATTACAACCAACTTTGAGCCAAAAACCACCAGTCGCTGTCTTCTTCGTGTGTTCAGACATCTGATCGATTCAGAACTGAACCATGTGACGGTGTTTATGAATGAGTCTCTGAATCATTTGTTCAAAAACAGACCATATTGTGTCTAAAATCTCATCTAAACTTTTTCATATGTTTTAATCTGTTTATGTATAAGTGATATAACACTGGATAGAGTATAAATCAGTGATGATCCTAAAAGCTGGACAATGAGTGTCCAGCTGAAGTATGTGCTGGTAGACGGACACCGTGTTTAAAAACCAGAAACCAGACTGAAGCAGAGCCTGACCCAGAGTGTGTTCCCGTCTGTGTCGTCTCAGGGCTGTTTTCTGTGGTTCCTGTGTCATCCGGTGCTGGTCCTGTTCTCTGTGATTCTCAACGAACACCAGAAAGAAAAGGTAAGAGAGAAACAAACCTCTATTAAAGCGATCATGAGCTGCCTCTGGTTTTTATATTGTACTGCTCTCTATGATGGAACCCCCCCCCATCAGCTTCAATAGTCTCCTTCTCATCTATGTCTTTATCTCGTCTCGTCTCGTCTCTGTCTCTGTCTCATCTGTCATTGTCTCGTCTATTTCTTTATCTTACATATATCTTTGTCTCGTCTGTCTGTCTGTCTCTGTTTTGTCTCGTCTCTGTCGCATCTCATTCTTTGTCTCATCTTTCTTCTCTCCGTCTCATCTATGTCTCCGTCTCGTCTTGGTCTTGGTCTCATCTGTCTTTATCTCGCCCATATCTCTGTCTCGACTTGTTATTATCTCTGTTTTGTCTATATCTCTTCTCTGTCTCATGCTGCAGGTGGTGACGATTGGCGTGATCCTGTGCCAGTCGATCTCAGTGGTGGTTCTCTACCGGCTCTTCTTGTCTCGCAGTCTGTACTGGGAGGTGTCCTCGCTGTCGTCGGTTACGCTGCCGCTCACCATGAGCCGCCGGAGCCGCTACTGATCGTCAGACGAGAGCGAAGCGCTCCAGGAGCTCACCTGCATCCGGATCCTCGAGCAGAACGTCTTTGAGATCCGATCACATGACGGCAAGTCGCTGAGCAGTACACGCACATGAGGAGGACGTCATCATCATCATCATCATCATCATCATCCAGGCTCAGTCATCACAGCTTACATCATCCCTGTGTAGAGACACGCCTGCTGTGAGTCAGTCTGTGATCCTGCGAGAGGAGGACGAGAAGTTCAGCCCTCCTTCTCTGCTCAAGCAATAAGAAAACGAAAGCATCTCGGTTGTTTCTAGTCACATCGTGATTTTGTTTGTGCTCGCGCATGATTTCATTTCTGTTGTTCCCCACAAGTGCCTAAAATGACAATCACTGATGCGGGACTGAATATTAAAGCAGTAAATGCTGAGGATATATTTATTGATCCTTTTACTGGATCCTGCACACTTCTGTGACTGAAGGAGAAAGATGTGAAAACCCTGTTAACTAGAGCATGTGTTGTTAAGTTAAAGACTTGAACTGTGTTAAACATTGTGGTAATAAACTTCATGCACACTACAGTCTGTATCTGCCGCTGTTGTAATTCTGCTAATGAGGAGATTAGCTCACGATTATGACACTTTGATGATGATGGAGCTGATCGTCACCTGCATCTTTAGAAATGCTGTTCGTTGTGTTTTGTTGTAATGAAATGAAAAAACACAAAGAAACACCCAAGCGCAAAGAATAGCTGTAAATTCTTCATCAGATCTGGAAAAAGTGAATGGGTGCCGTCAGAATGAGAGTCTGATAAAAACATCAGAATAATCCACAGCACTCCAGTCCATCCGTTAACATCTGGAGAAGACTGAAGATCTAACTAATCCAGCATTAGGATGATTTTAACTCAAATACCTCAAATAGAGTGCATAATAACTCTTCCTCCAGTGAAAAAGCTCCTGTCGTCTCTGACATCAAAATACAGACACATATTAGTTTAGATCTGCTGTAAACACTGCTTGATCTGGGCAGATTTCTCTGGAGGAAGAGTTATTAAAGTTTCTGTTAGTACTGAGTAACAAAAGATAAACAGCATACTGTAACAAACGTATCGCTCATTGTTAGTTAAAGCGGTAAGTGAAGTTAACTAGTAGCACTTCATTGTAAAGTGTCAGCATGTTTGCACCGATTCCTCTCCTCCTTTGTTCAGGGGTGAAGTCATTTCTCACTCTGTTCTGATGTAACAGCATCATATCTGAGATGACTGCTGTATTTCCACACCGCTGGAGGAGTTGGGCATGAAGAACTGACAGATTTCTGACGACTGCATTCATTGCTCAGCACTCGCGTCTCATGGGAGGTGACGGGATCAGCTCTTATAAAGCTCCTCACACACACACACACACACACACACACACATCTGAAGAGACCAGCATGAGTGAGAATCTGAGGAGCATGAACGCTGTTCAGGGTGAGTCAAACTCTAGTTTCTGTGAATACTAGCACACTAGTAAACGTGATAGACTGTTCTAGATTTTCTCTGTTCTATAAGTTCGAATGACTTACAGAGTTTCCCATTAGATGTATATTTCTGATAATAAAGTTGGGCAGCATCTTCTAAACGAATGACTCTTCAGGAAGCAGAGGATGATGTTAGTGTTTAGCGTTGATGCCTTCTCGGTGGGAACATCTGAATCAGAAACATAATGAAATCAGTGTTTCATTCACTGTTCATTCATTCATCAGAAGGACCGCGCCTGGTCTTCAGCTCTGATGAAATATGATTTGTGTCTGCGTGTGTCACAATGTCATTTATCTAATCGCTAGGGCATAAAATAAACCTGCTAGACTGGTTGTGTAATGAAGCGAGTGTGTGTTTCCAGCGGCTGTGATGAAGCTGGATCTGCAGTGTGTGAAGAACAACACCGAGCATCACACCAATGAAATCACGCTGGAGCGTCTGATCGTCCGAAGAGGTCAAGCCTTCAGCCTGACCCTGAGCGCCGAGAGACTAGACCCCAGCGACATCCAGATCACTGCAGAGACAGGTGACAGGAGCACTAGCACAAAATGTGAAATATTACTAGAGTTAAAGTGTCATGTTCTGCTGCCCAATACACCAACTCTATTACTTTATTTACTGAGTAATTATTTACTAATAATTAAATGTATAACTAAAATTAATAAATCATAAAAAAACTTTTCACAATTTATTAGAAGTAAAATAAAATACTTTAAATAATAAAAATGTCAAATTAAAAAAATAATACAAATATATTGCTGATTTAATAAAAAGTAAAAAACTGTCAAATGAAAACAAAATAATTAAATCATGAAAATGTGAAGTTAAAATGAATAATCCAGTATTACATTTTATTTTATTGTAATTTATAAGTAAATGACCAATCCAAGAAAAACCTACTAAAAAAAAACATTAATCAATTAAGAATTGAATAAAAAGAATTGAATCCTTAAAGTAAACCTTAAATAAAAACAATCCAAATAAAATTCTTACTAAAAAGGTATTCATTTTAGTTAACTTTTCATTAATCTGTGAATCCTAGTTTCCACAAAAACATCGAGCAGCCCAGCTATGTTCGACACTGATCATAATCAGAAGAGTGTGCTGAGCAGTACATCAGTGTATGATGATGTTTCTGAAGACATCACAGAGACACACAGAACACAGCTGCTTTACACTGTAATAATACTTCACAATATTTACTGTATTTGTGATCAAATAAAAGCAGAGTTGTTGATCAGAAGAGACTTCTGGTTGTTCGTGGTGCTGTATATGTGTATTAACTCTGAGGGTGTCTCTGTGAGGTCCTGGAGCGTGTGAAGAGAAGGGCACACTCTCGTCCTGCAGCACAGACCCGAAGCGCTGCTGGAGCGGCAGTAAACGCTGGAGTGCTCAGGTGCTGAGCGGCTCTCAGTCCTCCGTCACACTCTCCGTCCTGTGTCCGTCTGACGCCTGCATCGGTCAGTACTCTCTGAGGGTCAGCAGCGGGTCCTGCACCGGCCTGACCGCCCTCACTGTGCTCTTCAACCCCTGGAGTAAAGGTACGTCCGGTCTGAGCGCTTCTCTGGAGCTGATGCTCTCAGATCTCCTCCATCACCGCTCTGGTCTCTGCAGATGACGCGGTGTTTCTGCCGAGTGAAGCCGAGCGGCAGGAGTACGTCATGAACGAGCAGGGGATCGTCTATAAAGGAGTGGATGAGTACATCACCAACACCAGCTGGGACTTCGGTCAGGTGAGACACTTTATATCCTAATGATTTTTGGCATAAAAGAGAAAAGTGTCATTTTGTTGTCTATTTCTACAAATACAGCTGTGCTGCTGGTGACTGCTGCTGTGCTTCTCGTTGTATTTTTATCACTGAAATGTAAAAAACGAATAAAGTTTAGAATAAATGCTGTTAACTTTTTTCCTTTTTTTTTTAATCAAAAAACTGAAAAGTATCACAGGTTTCCAGAAAATATGATGTGTGTGTGTGTGTGTGTGTGTGTGTGTGTGTTTTCTACAGTTCGAGGAGGATATCCTGGACATCTGTCTGAAGCTGCTGGATGTGAACCCCAAGTGTGTTAAAGATGCTCCGGAGGATTATTCAGCGCGCTGTAACCCCATCTACGTCAGCCGAGTGGTCAGCGCCATGGTAACGCTCCTGACCTACACACTGATACAAACTCATACTGAGCTCATTATCATATTCAGATGAGCAATGCTGATGTGTCCAGGTCAACTGTGACGATGATAAGGGTGTTCTGATGGGTCAGTGGGACGGGACGTACATCGGAGGAATGCTACCATCCAACTGGAGCAGCAGCGTGGACATCCTGAGACAGTGGCTCAAATACGACTGTCACCCCGTCAAGTTTGGACAGTGCTGGGTGTTTGCAGCGGTCATGTGCACCGGTAAACACACACACACACACACACACAGTATTGTTTTAGTATAACTGAGATACTACCAATATACCAATGTACAAACCAATTGTGTTTTAGTATATATTATATCTAGTTAACATTCATTTGAAGTTTCAGTTTTGTACTTTTTATTTATTTATTAATATATCAGTTTTCATTAATTTTAATTACCAAAGCAGTAGGTTTTATTTAATATCTACAGTATATATTAAGAGATGAGCACTGCAGCTATGGATAATGTTTGTGTAAGGGGTCATCTGTGTGTTCTTGCAGTGCTGAGGTGTCTGGGAATCCCGTCTCGTGTCGTCACTAACTATCAGTCAGCTCACGACACGGATCAGAACCTGGTCGTTGATGAATACTTCGGTGACTACGGCGTGAGACCCAAACAGAACCAGGACAGTGTGTGGTGCGTCTCTGATCGTGCTGTAGTGTGTGTGTGTGTGTGTGTGTTAGCGGAGGGCAGCGAGTGACTCTGGTGATGAATGTTCTTCAGGAACTATCACGTCTGGGTGGAGGGCTGGATGAAGCGGCCCGATCTCTCTCAGGACTCGTTCTATGACGGCTGGCAGGTTCTGGACCCGACGCCCCAGGAGAGGAGCTCAGGTGAACACTTCTACACATAATACACTCACTCCACAGATTCACACATGCTTTTACATTATTTACATTTTAAATAATTAAGTTTTAACTCATTAATTAATTTACTTCCAGTAAATTGTGATTTAATACTTCTTTTGTAATATTTTTAATGATTTTATATTTTAATTTTACCTTTTGTTGTTTAATTATTAGTAAATACTTACTAATTATTGTAAAAATATTTACATTTTCCTTTCCCCCAGTTTGGGAGAGCCCTATTATAAATAAAGAATAAAATAAAGCAAACGTCATGAGGACACTATATCTTAGAAACAGATTTTTTAATATCTATATACATGTGTTCTTGGTGCTTGAAAAAAAATGGGGCTCTATGAAACACAGTATTATGTATTTTATCATTGTTACTTATTTATTTCTTATGAGCTTTGCTGTGACACGTGAATTTCCCTTTAATTAATAAAGATTAATAAAGTCAAATCAATCAATGATCTCTCCATACCATCGGTCCAGGCACTTACTGCTGCGGTCCAGCACCGGTCAAGGCCATCCTGGAGGGTCACACAGATGTCAAATACGATGTGCCCTTCGTGTATGGAGAGGTCAACGCAGACAAGATCACATGGCTGGTCATGGCCAACGGCTCCAAGAAGAAGATCCTGTCAGACAGCAAGACTGTCGGACAGAACATCAGCACCAAAGCTGTGGGCAGCAACAGCAGACAAGACATCACTGACCAGTACAAGCACCCGGAGGGTCAGTCACACACACACTCTCACCAGCTGATCTAATTAATGCAGCCTAACAATCCTTTAACGGATTTGATTAATAAATGTGTATCAGTGTGTTATGTGT
>JAUYWG010000084.1:0-12361 GCA_034779775.1 Enteromius afrohamiltoni | reverse complement strand
GGTCATTAGTAACTCTAATTAGAGCGGTCTCAGTACTATGATACGGTCTAAATCCTGACTGGAAATCCTCACAGATAAACTCTCTCACTCACACACACACACACATAGAGAGAGCTCATATCTAAACCATCTGAGTGTATCTGAGCGTGTGTGTGCTCCTCAGGCTCTGTGAAGGAGAGGTCAGTGTATGACGAGGCAGTGAAGCGTGTGGCGGGGCTGAATGAGAGTGAGACTCTGTGTCCCAGCGTCCAGATGAAGCTGAGTCTGGATGGAGAGCCTCTGAATGGAGCAGATATCAAACTCAGGCTGCTTGTGAAGAGCGAGAGCAGCAAAGCCCAGGACCTGACTCTGAAGATGAGTGCTCAGGTCATGAGATACACCGGGAACCCAGTGGACAGCGTCTGGAATAACAGCACTGACCTACAGCTGCTGCCCAACACTGGTATTGAATAATAATAATAATAATATAATTAATGTAAAAAAAGTATATATAAAACAAACACACTTTATATATAAGAAAGTGTCATTTTAGGTTCATTAATTTACAATAGGTGTGAACACACAAACCCAACAAAAGCATTGCTTGCATTGGTATCTTTCCTGGTGAAATCATTAATCTGAAGCTCGTGTGTGTGTGTGTTTCAGAGCAAACTCTTCCTTTAACGCTGCCGTTCACTGCTTACGGACCAAAACTGCTGGACAACAACTGCATCAAAGTCTCTGTGATCGCCAGTGATAAAAGTGAAGCGAAGGTTTATCTGGCAGAGAAAGACGTGGTTCCTCACAGTCCCACACTGAACATAAAGGTGAGTCTCTCTCGCACACACACACACACACACACACACACTGATACTGATGGGTAATGCATTACAAGTCACATAATCAGATTGCTTTTGGAAGTAGCTGTTAAAGTAACACATTACATTTTAATTTAGAAGGAAATATCAGAGTTACCTTTTCAAATACGTATCTCAGTTCCTGTTTCTGATGTGTTGAGTTCAGTGTTCCTCAAAATCAATACAAAGAGTCAAAAGCAAGCTCAATGATCCAATTCAAACATAATAATATGCAATTGTGTTTGAGTTATTTCTGAATAGAGCTGATCTCATATTCTTCGTGTGATTAGTTTGATCTGTGCTCTACTGTACAGACCTGTGTAGAAACCTTATATAACCAGGACCTTCTTAGGCAGGTACATTATAAATACGGTATAAGTTCATAACACGTACTGTAACAAAGTGAAGTTTCTTCAACACTGCTGTGTGTAGCAGATCAGTGACCTGTGTGTGTGTGTGTGTGTGTCTCAGGTGAGCGGCTCTCCTCTGCAGGACAGTGAGATGACTGCTAAGGTGGTGTTTCTGAACCCTCTGCCCTCTCCGCTGAGGAACTGCTCCATCACACTGACCGGCAGCGGTCTGCTCACACAGACAGAGCAATCCAAGTCAGTCCCAGCTTCATGTCTTTCTGCAGCACCACTCGTTCACAACCTTTTCTGTTTTTGTCTTATTCAGATCATTTTATTCTGCTTCTTATTTCAAAGTTATGTACTTCTAAATGTAACAAATTATGATTTACTACATTTTTAGTAAGCTTTTAAAAGATTTATTTTATTTGCCATTTTTATTTAATTCCTTTTTAACAATTTAACATTCATCAGTTAACATTAAACTATAATAAAAATATACATACTATTAATTTAATCAATTCTAATACTTTAAAAGTATTGATTTTAGTTTTACATTATGATGTCATTTTTATTTTGATTGTTTTTGTCTTTTTAAAATAATTTACTTTTAATTGAATAAATACCTTTCTAGACTTTTAAATTTAGACATTGTATAAATTGGTTAATTTTCAATTTATTTTGAAATGAGTAAGTTGTGATTAACTTAGACCTAGAATGACATTTCTACATGAAATGGTTGTAAGTGTTAGGAGCACGGATTTAAGGTTGTTGTCTTGCAGCACCGTGGAGCTCAGCCCGGGTCAGAGAATCACGCTGGAGGTCACCTTCAAGCCCTACAGAGTCGGACCCAAGAAACTGGTGGCTAACTTCGACAGCTCCACCTTCAGAGATATTAAAGTCAGCGTGGACATCAACGTGCGTCCGTCTCTGAACAGATTCCTCAGATTCAGCCGATAGAAGATCATCGTCATCAGCGCTCATGTCTTAACCCGTTTACTCGCAATAAACAAACATTTACAGCAAAACGTCTCTGTTGATTTAATAAAGGAGGTTTTCACAGATGACATGTTATGAATAATGTCAAAACATCAGTAAATATTCCCGCAGTCAAACAACTGATCAAAAATAAAAGTTTTGTTTACATATGTGTGCTGTGTTTATTTATTATATACATGTATATTTTAGACTATACACAAATGTTTAATGTATAAAATATACACATGCATGTGTCTGTATTTATATATACCTCAAAAATATGAATCATATAAATTAAATGTTTATTTTGAATGCGATTAACTGCAGTCATTAGACAGCACTACTATATATATATATAAACACACATGAATGCATATATTTCAGAGAAATAAGTTTGTATGTGTGTGTGTGTATTTATACGAGATGAATTGTTTGACAGCACTACTAATAAAGTCATGATATGAGAGGCCAAGCGTCTGCTCGTTCTGCTGAAGGCCGTCTGTGAGATCCTGGCTGATCCTGGTTTAACACTACGAGCCGCAGTCGAGCAGGGACCGGATCTTCTGCAGGTTGTGTTCGACTGCGCCGCTCAGGAACTCTACCCAGGACACATCAGCCTCTGCACAGACATGACTGGACCTGATTGAGACACACATCACACGAGGAGGGGAAGACAAGCCTCTGACACACGCGACAAACCTCATACCATTCATTCTGACTAAAATACGTGAGAAATACACCCTAAATATGTGTTCTAGTACATGACACACAGTTATCGTTTTAAAATGTGAAATATTTCTGACTGGTGTGGGAAAAACGATGAAGGGTGGAAGAAAGGAATGGAAATGTGTGACAACACATTCAGTTCTCATCTGACTAAAGCAGCGTCTCACCTGGTGATCTCCAGCACTTTCTTCAGCACACACACCAGTTTACACACCTACAACCAAGAACAGCGTCAGTCACCAGCTGCACACACACACACACACACACACACCCTTCACAGTTCAGCTAGACCCAGCTTTATTATATCCCAGCTGTCGGAGATTGCAGGGAGATGAATATAAAGTGTCAGACCTTGGTGCTGCGTCACACACAGCGCTGAAGCTAATCAAACTTCTCTTCGGTGTTCTGTGTTTCCAGAATTTATTCTCAGTCTGAATAACCCTTTTCTACTAAAATCGTATAAATAAATACAATTACTCTCCAATCTGTTAAAAGCAATCAATTAATTCATAAACAGCTCTTAGAATATGTCATCTGTGGGAATATGCTTCCTCCCTCTATTAATCTACATTGATGATCAAGAGTAATGATTTGGTCATGATATTAAGTCTCTAATGAGGCTATTAATATGCAGTTTCTTCAGCACATGGATGCACACGAGCAGCATCTTCTGCAGCGTGAAGATGGATGCAGCTGATTCTAAACAGGTCTGATAGCAGTCTATATTATTGAGTCTGACTGAAGAGAAACAGTAAATACTCCACTAGTTCAGTCACGATCTTCAGTGAACCGCCCACGACGCACCGGTTCCTGCTGACTAATGAGCGGCACACCTGCCATGCCTTCATAACACCCTGACAGAAGATCACGTCACACTGGGATCGGTGCACAGAGAGAGAGAGAGAGGGGCTCGCCTGAACTCGCCCCGCGGGTGTGTGTGTGTGTGTGTGTGGCACTCACATTGATCTCGACGGCCGGGCGCTCCACGGGGGGGTAGAGACTCAGGGCGAGGTCATCAACGCTAACAACACACAACACAAGCCTCGTCAGTATCCTCACGCTCGGAGATGAAGGAGGTTTGGCTGGGTGGTGATGTTTGTACTTGTTTTGGACCAGATGTGAAAGAGTTCCAGGACATTCGACTGCTCCTCATCAGTTCAACAAGCTGATTAATCAGCCAGAAGATAAACACGCTTCTATGACGGGTTAGGTGTTGGTTAGCTGATAGAACATCTTTATCAATGTGTGTGTGTGTGTGTTTAAGATGAAACCGGGTTTTACCAACCAATACACTCCCATTCAAAGGATCTCTTCTGCTCAGGTCTGCATTTATTTGATCATAAACACAGTAAACATGCTAATATTACTAGTTTAAATCAGCTGTTTTCTGTGTGGATGTGATTAAAGTGCAACTTACTTCTGTGATGTTCAGCAAACGATGCAAATTATTACAGAATATGTATTATTAATATATATTTCACTAAGATTAATATTATTCGTATATTTCATAATTTGATCAACTATAATACCAATTATTTTTTATTATTAAAGCTAATGGAATAGACAAAATCATCCCTGAGCTGGAAAAACCAAAAGAAAACTTTGACGTTAAAAAGGATTTATCAAATAAAAACATAAAACACGATCCTTCAGAACGCGTTCTAATATTATCATCACAGAAATCTACTGTAAGGTTGTAAATGTTATTTTTGATGAATTAAAGCAGTGTGTTTGATCTGAACTCTGATAGATGTGCTCTGACGTGTGTGACCGGACGCACCTGGGGCTGACGTCTTGAGCAGCGTCTGCGAGGTCATCCAGCTGTGAGATGTGCTCTTCTCGCTCTGGCTTGCCGTTGTTTCTGACGGCTGAGGAGAGTTTGCGCAGACTCGCTCTGGACGCCTTCATCAAGCCCTGACACTGAGCGATCAGCTGCCGGTCAGACTCTGACCAGTACGTGTCCTGATTACCACGGCCCTCTGCTTCCTCCTCATCGTCCAGCACGTCTCCATACGGGTCCTGAGCCTCGGCCAGAGCCTCCAGAGAGAACAACACCCTCACACACCACTCTCACTTCATTACTTCACTCTCAATCGTGCTGTCATTTCATTAGTACTTATTATAAATCATAAATCCTGCCCAATGCTTAAACTTAACAACGACTTCAGTAAGTACTAATAAGCAGGAGTATATTGAGGGGTTAATTGAAGCAGTACCTCATCGAGGCGGATGTCAGAGAGTAATTAGTAATTATTGGGTTTCATCTGCTCACTCATACAGACAAATGACTATATTCAGTGGCTTCTTTTCTGAGGGATATTTATCTTATTCTAAATGATCTCTGACCTGCTCCATCTCCTCCAAGGCATCTTTCACCAAACCAACACATGATGTCAAGACGCTCAACACGGCACTGCGGTTATCTGTGAGGAAAGCACACACCGAACACGATCACCACTGCTGAATGATGCCTGGAAGCTTGGCATCATGGATTCTGTTACTGCTTTGTATCGTGAATCTGTACAAAGAGCTGTAGAAACAACAACTAATTTACCTTTGGGCAGCTGGGTGAACTGGTCACACGCGGCCCAGACGCCTCCGGTGGACACCAGCTGCTCCTGTGAGAGACTGAGAACACAGACTCGTGACCTCCCTCGTACACAGAAGCACAGGAGAACAGGACACGTGTCTATATAACAACCTTTCTCCAGGAGAGGAGAGAATGACCTCCAGCAGCTGAGCGAGTCCATCCAGAACCTCGGCCGTGGCGTCTCTGACCGCCCTCCTCAGAGAGACTCCTGCAGAACACAACACACCACAGGCACTCCAGACGTCTTGAGAAACAGACTAATAACAACGAGCTGCTGCTTCGAGAAGCTTTGTCCTCACAAGTTTAACAAACGCATGCTCATGAACGACGCTAGCTTCTCCTCATCTGATTGTTCTGTAGTCTACAGTCTGCTGCTTCTTACCAGGCCTCCGTTTATTTCATCTGAAGCAGTACAATTTAAAAAATATCTTTACAATTTACATGAACTTGTTTTTATGGGAATATGTTTCAAACGCAATTTCTTTCATTGATTTCAGAGCTGATTTTGTTGTATTCAGTGTATTACTGCAGTCCCATGATCCTTCTAATTTCCTGATTATTCATTAATATTATTATTATGATGCTGTTGAAAACAAACGAGCAGATTTTTGACGAACAGAAAGTTCAGAAGAAGTGCATTCATCTGAAACAGAAATCTTTTGCAACATTATCAATGTCTTAGTTTTGATCAAATATACTGAAAAATAAATGCTTTTGAATGATGCAGCGTGATCAACGATACAAGCGTCTTCTATTCTTCAAAGAATCCTAATAAGAATGTTTTAAATATCGATGATATTCAAGATATTAGAATGATTAGTGAGACTGGAGTAATTAGGCTGTAAGTCGCGGAAACCACTTTTCAAGTATATTCAGATAGAAAGCAGTTACTGTAAGCAGTAAAGATATTTCTAAATGATACAGTTGAGCTGTATTTTAGACGCAGGCCTGGTGAGCAGAAGAGACTTCCTTCTTAGTGTCCAAACACTCTTTAGTTTAAAGAGACTTTAGGGTCATGGTTACCTTGGCTCTTTGGTAACCAAAAGTAAACCGTAGTCAAGGTCAGCACGCTCTTCTGAACAGATTCGGCTATTTTCACACAACCCTGGAGCGAGGAGAGGACCGTTACAGACACAGAGCACTGCACGACTGGTATGTTCACATTCTGAAGGGGTCAAAGGTCAGCACCTCTTCGGACGGCAGCGGCGGCTTCGAGAACAGAACGCTGAGTTTCGTCGCTTCTTGAGACACTGATTTAACAGCTTCGTCTGTGAAGAGACACAAACATGAGCGAGTCCTTCTGACGACAAACCGTATGCAGATCAACAACCATCCTCGTTCACACTGAACTAACTCATCATCTCCCAGAAGTTTGACAAGCTGAACGTCCCGCTGCATTCATTCGACTCTCCATCTGAAATCATACGAGCACACAAAACACTCAGATCACAGGAAAACACTACAGGATAACACAGCCGAAGAACAGCTGCAGCCCGCGGGAGCCTTTAGCCGCGAGCCTCGCGGTCTGTAGTCTTCTGACAGGTCCCTTCTACACTTTCATCATGGGAGTTAAACGACCTTATCTGTCAACATCACGACTAGAACACTAACTAGCGGACACATAGGATGTAAACACAGTCACACTCGGTCAGTAGGTTTAACGGTTTGTGTGAGAGAGTGTTGTTTACAGCGTGTTAGCCGTTAGCGTCACACAAACACCGCTAAACTCTGTCGTTAAATAGCGTGACAGGATCCCGTCGTACCTCTCACTCGATCCCTGCTGCATTTCACGGAGTTGCAGAGGTTTCTTAACGGCAGGAGAGCGTCTGGACGAGAATTATCTGCACTCATGCCTCGGCTCGCCACGGTCTCGCGGATCCCCGGAACCAATGTCAAGCGGAACGGAAGATCGGACGGATTCTGTGTCGCACCGCACGGGTTATCTGAAATATATTTTAAATACAATTCTACCATTAAAAATCTCAATAAAACCAACGTTCTGCACTTTGAGAAAGTTATTAAGAGCTTCGTGCAACAACTGATCCAAAGTACAGCAAAAACAATACAATTCAGAAATATTGGTACTGTTTAAAATAGCTATTTCCTATTTAAATATATTGAAAAAAAAAAAAAAATAAATAAAACCTACTCCAAAATCTTTACTCCAGTCTCACGGCCCTTCAGAAACCATGCTGCTTAAAATATTTAAGACAAACTGCATTTATCTGAAATAGAAACATTTTGTAACATTATCGACGTAGTTTCTCATCACTTTTGATTAATTTAATTGAATTGACCTATTTGAACATATTTGTTTGCGTTTTCGTGTTATTTAAATATGATAACTAATTCAATCCTAAAATTATATATGATGTATATACTAAATCAAAACAAAACCTACATTCTGCACTTTTTAAAGATGTTTAGTATGTCATGCAACAACTGCGACACTCTTCGCTTAAAATCAAACTCTAAATAAGAGTTTTTGTGTTTACGTCTGAATATTCTGTCTATAATTATTAAATATAGTCTGAATGAAATACACGCACTGTCAGGAGTGGTTTGGACGCCAGGTGGCGCTCGACGACAACAAAACCAGTTTATCTGCTGCTTTAAGGAGAAGGCCAGGTATGGTTTCCCACACTAGGAATTTGTGATTTAATTCAGTCGCAAGTTACTAAAAACTACCATGGCGTCTTTATGGGTTTTCAAGCATGATACTAATCTTACTCCACGGTGTTCTAAAGAAGATCTGATCTAAATATAGCCTATATTTTCCTCTTCATCACTGTTGAGCTGCTTTAAAACAATCTCTATCACATAAAACGATGTAGATCACACGTGACTTCAGGCTCTGAGCTGGATTTCTCAGAGTTCGTGTTTCCCTATAAGTGATATTTCATCATAACGGCTGAGAAATCAGATCCCAGAACACACCTGCACCTGTCCTGACCAGACTGAACTCTGTCACTGATTCAGAGAGTCCTCGCTTTGCTCTTCTATTACTTTCATCACATCTTCAGAGGAGTTCAAAGAGCATCACAGCTCTGACAAACATCTGCAGAAGGTTATCAGTGAATGTGTTCACAGAGCTCCTCATTAAGAAGCGTTACAGTGCTCATCTGCTCTTCTGAGCCATGCATGAAATCATGTTATTTGTTAATTATGAACAGAATCTGGAGAGTTTGGTTAATTATTTATGTGACAGAAAGGGTGCTTTTCATTGTGTCTAAACTGATTTCCGAAGGCAAACCTGTGTTCAGTTTTGTCTAACCACTTACTCTGCGTTCTCTATAACCTCATTTTCATGCACCGCAGCCGCAGGAACATCAATATGTCAGTGATATCCACTGTATTCAAAGACATCCAGCACACGTGCACTGTACAGTCTTCATCCTTTCTTTGATAAGAACTATTCATTTGTTCTTTTTAAACACTAATGCGTTCAGTACGTGTGTTCATCTGAAGGAGAGAGTGATTGACAGGTGACTGCAGAACACACAGCTGTTCATTGACTGGGTTTAGCACAGCTTATCAGGTGTTGTTGAGACATCCGGTCATTATCTTCAGTGTTTTTGAGCTCTTTGTGTGACTTGAGGTTGAGCTTCAGAGGGTCTTTAACCAAAACAAGCACAGGTCTTCAGATAAGCGCGTCACGTACTCTTCTTGTCCTGTTCTTCATGTGTTGATGTGTTTGTTTTCATCTTCTGACACGCGTGCACTTCTGTTTCATGTTCGGGGTTTTAATGGGAGCAGTATAAAGGCCAAACTGCAGTCAACACAGTCCGTTACGAACTTCTCTTAAAGTTACAAACACATTTCTTTCATTTGTTCAGAGTTTTCTGGTTCGCAATCCCACAACACATTTGTTTTCCTGAATTATTTAAGGCCTATGTGTTCCAGAAAATTCAGTAGTAACCCCAATAATGTTGCCAAAAAGTTACAATATAACGTTCCCTAAACATTTGCATAAACATGACATTAAAAAAAGCTGTTGTCTCATAAATTAATTTCTGCTGATGAAACGTAGAAGGAAATGTGTCTAAAGTGATATGGGTTGTCAGTTGAACCTGTTTGACAATCTGAAATGGATTTATTGAGTGTCTTGTATTTGAACACGCTCCAGATTAAACACCTGCTTGCTGAGGACCAGTTAACTTTAAACGTTCTTCAGGAAACGACAGACACGCTGTTAAACGCATCTAAACACAAGCGTAGTGTTCCTATAACACGATGTCGATGCGAATATATGCAGAATTGATCACACGATCACGATTGACGTCATTACTGAGCGTTGAGTAAGAGTCCAGACGAGCCTCCAGCTCGGCGACCAATCAGCGCGCGAGCCGCGGCGGCGCATGACGTCACCGAGTGATGCTGCGAGTTCAGCTGTTACATCACACCGGAGCGGGTCAAAGGTCGAGTTAGGCTCGGGTCCGATCGAGTATTCTGTGAGAGTGAAATGTTTCAATGATTAACTGGAGTTACGGCGGAGTGTGTGTGTGTGTGTGTGTGTGTCCCTCCTCCTGAGCTCTGTCTGGTGTATATAAGACTGAGTGTCCACTCATTGAGCAGAACACTGATGACTCTCCTCATCCTCACTGACTGATGAAGAGCTGCTGAATCAACTCACTACTATTGCACTGAAGGTAAAACTTCTGCTGTATTCTGTCTCTTATGAATGTTATAGTTATGGATATTAATATTATTGATGTACTGAATTATATCTGAGCACAGCAGCAGTCACCAGCAGCTCAGCTGTATTTGTGATAATAGACACTGTATGAGACACTATTATACGTCATCAAAAATGATTAAGATCATGTTTCATGAAGATATTGTGTACATTTCCTACCATAAATACATCAAAACCTGATTTTTAATAAAATGCATTGCTAAGAACTTCATTTTTAAGATGTATCATATTCTAGATTCTCAGAAAGATATTGTCCTTTTTTCTCTGCTTTCAGATTATTTATGAATCTCTGTGCTCCAGAGTCATATAAAGTTCTAATCATATGAATACAGCTGGCGTGTGTTTGTGCTGCAGGCTCGTGTAGGCTCTGGACTCGTCTGTTTGTACCGCGGTATTCTCTCGGTCAGCATCATGCCTCCTCAGCTGCAGTCTCAGAGCCAGGCCGGAGCTCGTGTGCTTCAGGGAGACCTGGCGTCTCTGAGCTCGTCTCTGAGAGACTTCATCGAGAGCAGCGTGAAGCTGTGTCAGCCGGACGCTCTGCACATCTGCGACGGCTCTGAGGACGAGAACCGCTCCATGCTGCGTCTCCTCGAGGAGCAGGGAGCCATCAAGAGACTCCGCAAACACAACAACTGGTACAGCTGAGAAATCTCTGCTTCATCAGAGAGAGAGGGGAACGATTACATAAAACTATTGCTTTTTATTTCACAATTCTGAGAGCATGCAGTGATTTAAACAGCATTCTTAGCTCTCTTTGGTGCATCATATTTTGATGATTATCAGGAACAGTTGATCTCCGTTTATTGATAATCTGCTGGTGCAGCAGTAAAAGGAGACGCATGTTTTCAGATGTTTTGTATTGTAAGTGAATGGGAGTAAAGATCTGTGCACTGAGCGCTCTGCCGTGTGTTTCTCAGCTGGCTGGCGCGCACGGACCCGAGGGATGTGGCTCGTGTGGAGAGTAAGACGGTGATCGTGACCCCGGAGCGGAGAGACACGGTCCCCTGTCCCCGAGACGCCGGGGTCAGTCAGCTCGGACGCTGGATGTCTCCTGAGGAGTGGGACAAAGCCATGAACCTGCGCTTCCCAGGGTGCATGAAAGGTACAGTAATACGGCTCAGACTCTACACGCTCTCAAACAGCTAGCAGAACACTTCATTAATGTCACAGAATTTCACCAAACTAACATACAACAAAACATTTTTTTTAATATTACTGTAGAAATTTAGTTTAGGAGTTAACACCTGCAGACTGCTCTGTGATGCTCATAAAGTCTGGCTGGTCGGAGTGAGAAAAGAGTCAGATCAGATGTGGTCAATGAATGATACGAAGATAAATGACCCACAGACACTGATGCTGTGTGTGTGTGTGTGTGTGTGTGTGTGTGTGCAGGTCGTGTGATGTACGTGATCCCGTTCAGCATGGGTCCCGTGGGCTCTCCTCTCTCTAAGATCGGCGTGGAGCTGACCGACTCTCCCTATGTAGTGGTCAGCATGAGGGTCATGACCCGAGTGGGTAAAGCTGTCCTGAGCGCTCTGGGTAGTGGAGAGTTCGTCCGCTGTCTTCATTCGGTCGGCTGCCCGCTGCCTCTCAAGAGTACGAGATCACATTCAGTCATTTACCAGACACTACCCTGATCTAAACCTAATGGTATCTGTGTCTAATCTAAAGTGATTTACAACTGAGGAGAGCAGAAGCAGTCAAAACCAACACAAGAGCAAAGATATAGAAGTATGATGAGAAGCAAGGCTTTATATTTATATGTATATCATGTTCTGTGTTTAGAGCCGCTGGTCAATAACTGGCCGTGTAACCCTGATCTGACCCTCATCGCTCACATCCCTGACCAGAGGAGCATCGTGTCGTTCGGCAGCGGATACGGAGGAAACTCACTGCTGGGGAAGAAGTGCTTCGCTCTCAGAATCGCGTCCCGCATCGCTAAAGAGGAGGGCTGGCTGGCCGAACACATGCTGGTCAGTCACTAACTCAGTCCAGACCAGTCTGACCACAGCTCAGGTCACTCACAGCAGAATTAGACCAGAGCCAGTTACAAAATGTGTTTGATTTTATTATTATTACATTAGTTATTAGCTGCTTTCAGTAAAACCTAGAGAACCCGTTTATGATTTTATCTATATATATATATATATATATATATATAAAAAAAAAAAATAAAATAAAATAAATA
>JAUYWG010000082.1:18075-40015 GCA_034779775.1 Enteromius afrohamiltoni | reverse complement strand
CAGCGAGCTCGAATAGTGAACGCATAGTAACAATTTATTATTTAATTTCTCATTATTTAATTATATATCAAATTATATATTTTTTTTATTTTGACTAGACACTTTTTTATTATATTAACAATATTAAAATTTCTATTAATAATAATTGGCGCCCCCCCCCCCACTGGTCTATGGGATTTTTTGGCCGATTTTTCGCCCCGTGTACAACATCGTACGCCCGATCTCCTATAAAAGATATAGCACATCATTCCCGAATAGGCCACACGATTTGACGCCCATTTCTTTGGTGTAGCGCAAACGGCGCTGGAGTAGTTATGCGCCGAAAAGCGTACAGAAGATTAAGATTAAGATAATAGTGAAGCCTTGCCTTAGGGCAAGCTCCACTAATAATAATAAGTTTTTCAAGCCAACTTAATAAGTATGTGAGATAGTAGTAAGTGAGATAATAATAGTTAAGCTCTGCATTAGGGCAAGCTCCACTAATAAAGAAATCCTGTTTGGCGTAAAGTAGTTTTAAGACATTACACCTTTAGCGCGATTGTGAAGCGCTTCGTGCGGGGACGTGGCATGTATGCCGATGATATGGACCAATGAAACGCAACACACCGATTTAGACACATGATCAAAAATGCATTTTTCTTCATATAGCAAATTTCATCTATTCAATTAAGTTGAACACTTAAAGTTGTTTGTAAAGTACTGTGAAGCAACACCTAAAAGCGTTCTGGCTCATCGCAAATACATAAAAGTGATCTCTTACCTGGTAATAGACGTACTGAAGGTACCGGTAGGGTATCCTCTGTTCGAAAGCACCCAAAGTCTCTCGCTTAGGACATGATTTAAAAAACACAGGAAAGTCTGTTTTGCACCTTTTCAGGCATGCAGCTCGCATTATGATGTGTTTCATGACCAAGAGGGTAGTTTCCGTGTTGTTCTCCTCGTATTCCCGGCCCACGGCGTTGCAGTTCTGACTGCAGTGTGCTTCGCTGTCCTTCAGCAGCCGATGAAGCCGCAGGCTCAGCTCCAGATATTTAGCGCTCTGCTTCCAGTCATGAGCTGCGTACATCTCTAACGCGTGTCCGTACGCAGATTCCAGCGGCATGAGGTCGTTTGTTGGAAAGCTTTTGAAGCTGTATTTCTCATATTGAGCCTTCACAGAACAGGAAAAATAGGCAGTGCCGAAAAACACGACTAAACATATTCTTATTTGGGCCATGCTTCTGTTCACGTGTCTCAGTATAATAACGGAGAGTGGAGATTCATGTCAGACTGCACGTAGGAAATCTGTGGCCCTTTGGGGTTGAAAGAGTTTTACGATGATGGAAAACTCTGTATGCCTCCCAAATTCTGATCTGGACTGCTTCTCTGGGTCTAAACGTCCGTCAGTTCTACGTTATCTAGTCGCTATTGCTCTAAGAAATACTTAAAAGCTAGAAACTTTTGACACATTATTTTAAATATGAATTTAAAAAAAACAAAACGTATTTTGTCCCTTTTTGTGCCACAGGATTTTAAATGTCTGTGTCTAATGTGACATTTTATTGAGTGTATTAGGTATGGTTATATGTGTGTGTGTGTGTGTGTGTGTTTTGTTTTAGAGTTACCACCATACACATTTATAAAGCCAGCTAGCCTACTAAAAAGTTATTGTTTTTGGATATTGGGTATGAAAGCCATGCAGTTCAGTCAGCCTTCCTTATACTAACAAAACGTTTTGTAAAATTCTTATATTTTGACTGTTGCATTGTTGAATAGCCTATTGATTGTTGCTTCCCATAAACGTCAGCAAATGCGTGACCGGGTGGAGTTTAGGACCGCGCGGTTGATGCTGCTGCTCCTATGGACACGCTGTACAGTAACATAGCCTACGTCAACATCAACTTCTTTCAAGCTATTTTCCGCATGTTTGCACTTAATTTCTAAGAATTAAGGATAACAAATGCGTAGTGACATTTTTTATGTTTCTCCTGCAGAATACCGTATGATAATTATCTTATGTTAAATGGCGATAACAACAGCTCTCACGGTTTTTCTCACTGTCATACATGTTGCATGTGGTCAGTTGGAAGATGTGATTATCGATCGATATTTCATACCAACACACTGTTCGAGAGAGGTTCAGATCGGAGATTATGTTCGGTATCAGTATAACGGCACATTCAAGGACGGACGGAAGTTTGACTCCAGGTGAGTGAACTTAATATTCTTTTTTGTGCAGCGGAGTTCTGAACATGTCATTATTTATTTATTTATTTTTGCAAAGCATCAATTTCATAAATACAAATGTACACATTGCTGCATGCAGGATACTGATTACTGACACTGGACATAATTTATGCTTTTACAGACTAAATGTTTTTAATTTTGCTTTACTAATATGGATTATTGTAATGGGATTACAGTTACTCGGGAGTCAAATTTGTTTAGTCATAGTTATCCAGGCTTCCAAAGGCCATAGGAACTGATGCAGAGGTGCCAGCCTCCAACTAACTTTACATCAGTCAAACTGACATAAATTTCGTCAGGTTCTGATAGGTTAGGCTAACAGTACAGATAACATTAAAGCATAATGTTTTTCTGTTTTCTTAAAAACAGTATCTTGGAGACAATACATTTCATTCAAAAGCAACTATTGTAAGGGGGAGGCACAAATCTTGTTAGGACACTAACAATCTGTTGATTCTCCTGCAGACTGTTGCTTTGGCACTGTCATATTCCTAAACTATCCCTGCAAATACACCATGAAATAGAACATTAATAAATATTTGAGGACACAGTTGTTTTATAACAGTTATTGCAAAAATATTAAATAATATAGTGGTTTGGGGGACTGGATTTCTCTTCTTATGGAGAGAAGAATTTATTAGAATTATTTATCTCTAAAATATCTTTAAAATAATCTTAGCTTCTCCCAAAGATTTGTCTGTGAGACAGACCTTTACACCTGAAGACAAAAGGTCTAGAAACAGTTAAGAACCTTTACACCTGAAGACAAAAGGACTAGAAACAGTTAAGATCCTGCAATCTGCAATAAGTTCCTGAGAAATTCTATTCTTTTGTTATTTTTACCGAATGGCCCATTTGGTTCTCACCTTTACAGACAGTTTCTGTTGATTGGATCTAAGGCTTAATAAATGTATCTCACATTATCTTTTACTGTGCTCAAAATTTTAAAATGTTTTCAAATTGTTCATATAAAACCAAAAACAGCAGTAATTGCAGTTTTACAACAATTTAACACAAAATATATGCATGTTCCAATGTTTCAAAATATATGAACATCAGGGACAACCTTTTTTTATCCCAACCTGCTGCCAGTTGCATAAACTTAGCCTTCACATAAAACAGTGTCTTAAGAGCTAGTCTGACCAGCTAGCAGTTAGCCAAGAGTAATCCATTTAAATTTTTTGTATTTAACTGAGACTAATGCACATTTCTATGTAACTGAATTTTTGAAATCGGAATAGTCAAAAATTCTGTAATGGGCTCACGGAAAATATTACAATTTAAGTCAGTGACAGGCATTAGCCTTTCTTCCTCCATCCTCTCATGAATGGGGTTTTGGTTCCTTGTCGCTGTTGCCTCTGGCTTGCTTGGTTGGGGGTAGCTAATTTCTAGTGATTATTGGAATCTGGAATTAAAATAGTTTAATCTCGTCATTATACATTGCCATCACTCTATTCTGCTATTTGATAATGTTCAGTGCTTTACAATACAATCTGTATTGTTAAAAGTGCTATATAAATAATAGTATTTGATTGACTGATTTTAAAAATGATTGAAATAAAGTATCTTTCTCTTTTTTTCTCTCCTCCCTTTCACCCTCAGCCTGGATAAGGCTTTTCCATTCGTGGGGCAGGTGGGTGTGGAATCTAAAGTCATTCCAGGTTTGGATAAAGGAGTTCAGGGCATGTGTGTAAATGAGCGAAGAAAGATCACTATACCTCCTCATCTTGCATATGGAGTCTTGGGAGCTGGTAACACTGTCTTTTTTTCCCTAATAAATACATCTTCTAATATGACACAGACAGCTAAAAAAGTGTAACATATCCTAATGCGATCAGTAATGCACAGTTTGTCAGGGATCTTCAAGAAACAGGACCCAGATGCAAATGAGCAGAGACAGCAAGGAGAATGAGGAGTGAAAGTATCCAGACAGAAGGGTAGGGCAGGAAACACAATATAAGCAGGAAAGGTTTCAGCTGATTCAAGCATGGAGACGGCAGCTCTAGAGGAAGGGCTAAGCCAGGGTAAGCCTGTTGCTTGAAGTGAATTTCAGAAGTTGAACCACTCTATCTGCCAGGGAAAGAATTCACAGAACCAGTGACCGGACACATGATAGTGGACAGCTGCTTTCAGGTAGTGGGTGTTAGGCCTGGGAATCTGGGTAGAGGGCAGAACAGGACAAAACAGAAGAAAGACAAGTGTAAACAATAGGACAACAAAAGACAATGGATTACCAAAACTAGCCAACATAAAAATGAAAGAGTTAAAACAAAATACCAAAGATCCAAAAAGGGACAGGAACTGCAAAAACAAGCAAAAATAAAAACCTTTAACATAATTATGATTACAATACACCAGGGGTGTAGAATACCAATATCCAGGGACTGGATACTAACAATATCTGTTACTGATACTAACAAACTGTCCCTAACAATAATTTTAATCAAACAATGTGTGACATTGGACAACAAAACCAGTTGTAAGTGTTAATTTTCTGAAATTAAGATATATACATGATCTGAAAGCTGAATAAATAAGCTTCCCATTGATGTATGATTTGGATCACACCTTTAATCACCTTTAAAGTTGTTTAAATGAAGATCCTATCAATGAATATTACTAATCAAAAATTAAGTTTTAATATATTTCCGGTAAGAAATTAAATACTAAATACTTCCATGGAGGCATGATCTTTACTTACTATCCTAAGGATTTTTGGCAAAAAAGAAAAATCAATCATTTTGACCCATACAATATATTTTTAGCTATTGCTACAAATATACCCCAGCGACTTAAGACTGGTTTTGTGGTCCAGGGTCACATATATGTGTATGTTTTTGTAATTTTGGATTCATATGAAATGTCATACCATTTATATTACCTAAGAAGCAAATACGTTAGAAAACTTTAAGGACACAGTCATACACCGGTGGATAAGCATAGCCATTTAGAACAACTCCCAGGTCTCGCACCCTATCACCAGTGTTGTGCAAGTTACTTCCAAACTGTAATATATATTACTTGTTACTTCTATTTAAAAGTAATTCCTTACATTACAATATTACTGATTCAAAATTGTTATGCGTTACATACTCATTTATTACTTTTGTGTTACTTTCACCAAAATAACTACTGAGAGCATGCCATCAGCGCAGCTGAAGAGCTCTGTGTTCAAATACATGCAATAGGCTAAAGCTTGTCACAGCATCAGCAAAAGTAGCCTAATTACCAGGAATATGAAATATATTTTTTTTAAGTGGTCATTAAAAGGCTTTTTGTATTTATGTCTTTTTTCGCTGAGTTCCTGTTCAAGATATTGTCAGTGCTCCCAAATAAATGTAGACTCTACACATAATACTCTGAATAAAATGACGGCATCATCCATTTAGTTTCCACTGGAGGTGGTTTAATGTTTAAACATTGTTATATGCTTGAAATGTTTTTTATTGTATTTTAGGCAAGTTGTGATAATTTGAAAAGTTAAATTGATCAAATATAGTTTATGATCGCTTATGCCGCTGGCCACTTTGTCATTACGAAAACTTATTGTCAAACAAAAACTTATATTTAATGAACAAAAATGCTCCAAGCATTTTTCAAAATTTTATTAGTTGAAACAGTAGAAGCTGTTTTGGTGGAAGGAAAAAAAAGACATGCTCGGGCCACTGGCCAGTGTGAGCTGGACAGAGCTAAAAGCCTCAGACCTGGAACAAAGAGGATGAAATCATGCCACTCTTTCCACTGTTGGGCCAGTAGCCTCGCGACATTTCTGTAAAACCTGCCCTAAATATGTCTTCACTTGACCACGTCACACATACAAGGTTATGCCAGCGAGAGTGAAATGAATTAAATAAATCGCTCTACACATATATATTAGAAGGTGTCCTTTATATTAGAAGTATTCATTTATAAACCTGTACACCACGCATGGATAATAACTGACCACAAACAGAAAATAGAGCTACTGCATTTTTATACGTTAAGATGCGGTAATGTGGTTGGTTAAAAATAAATAAATATTCAAATTATTTTCTCTTAAACATAACATAAAAAAATTGGGTTTATGTCCACACCAATATCAGCAGCAAACTTGGAATGCACCAAATAAATAAAAAAACAGAACTTAGGACAGAAAAGCGAAAACTAGGGAAACAGAAGTGAAACAAGGAAATAAAATAGCTAGATAAGAGATCCAAAATAATGATGTTCGAATTGAACTGAATCAAACTTAATTAGTTCTGTGTGGATGACACAGCTAAAATAGCACGTCCAACTCAAAAATAGTTGAATGAGCAGTTCAACCAACTGTCAAAGTTTGCCAAGGATTACTGAGAACTTAACAAGATCCAAATGAGCTGTGACAAACCCTTTCTGTCAAGAATTTTTTTTTATACAATAGTTACAATATGTGGAGTAGCATACACAAGGATTAGGTGAAGACAAATCAAGCAGACAAGGACTAAACATGGGGGCGTGGCCAGGGGAAACAAGGAGGTGGGACAACAGACACAGATAGAGACAGAATCATGTGCTTATACACTAAAAACAAGTACTGAATAAAGACAAGACAGTCAAGGCAGGATACTGACACAGTTTCCCTTATACAGATTTTTGTTCATTAACATGTACCAAATGTACTAGAAGTCTTTATAGGTATGTCGTAGGATTCTAAATTGTTCCACATCATGATAAATAAGTGGATAGAGTTCAACTTCAGAAAGTAAGTTTAAATTGAAATATATTAACTTATATAACATAGTAAATAGTGTCCTACAATTCTTTCAAATGTCTCAATTTTTTTTTTTAAGTTTTCATAGAATGCATTGATATAGTATTTTAAATTGTTCTCTGATATCTACTTTGAAGGTATGTGTCCATTTACAATGCTAGGATTTGTCTTTAGAATTAAATGGTCTGTTTTTACCCTATTTGGAAGGGTCATGAATAACACCTCTGCTCTGAAACTCTGTTTCACAGTGCAGCTATTTTTAATAGCTCACATAGAAGGAAAAAAACAACGAGGAAAATATATATTTACATTGATATTATTTATATTTATATTACTTTCTCTTGCCTTTCCTTGGGTAATTATACTATACATAAAATGTGGGCATTAGGGAGCCGCTAGTAATATGCATATTGCGTTTGCTCAATTACACTTTCGAGTTATGCGATTGCACGCACTTATACTTTGGAGCGTCAGTACTTGCCACACATTGTCATTGTGCTCATGATCTGTAAATCATATTCATTTATCAACTATTTACTAGGTAGGCTAATGCTAGCAAGCTAACCATGTCCCTAGGCCACTAGGCTTGTGTTTTTTTTTTTTTTTTTTCCCTCTTTCTGTCCCTTTCTAAAAACAGACACTGCACTTTTCATCCCCTGCACAGCCTGGAAAATAGCATTTATTTCCACAGTCTGCCATTTTTGCTAGTGTCCTCATTTGTTTATGTTCAAAGTTTAATAATACCGCCTCAAACATTTATATTAACAATATAATAGTAGTATCAGCATAATGCTTGCCCAAAAGCATACACAAGAAGTTGACAGTAAAGTCCCCACACTGCTCAGTGTTCATGTGTTTCTACACTACAGAGTGTTCAAGTAGCATTGAAGCATTGTTGGAGTTAATGAGATAATTCTGTGATGATTGTGTGTTAATGATGAACAGCTGCTGTTATCACCGAAGCACAATCACTGAAGGGAAGACAAACACAAGAAATACAACTGACTTTACAGAAGACATTACATCTCTCAAGATCTGATTAAACAACTCCACAAACAGCATCATACTGACTTTATTTCAGTCATACTTCTAGAGAAGCTTTAGAGTTTTAGATGTTTTATTGTTTAATTTGAAATCACCATAAAAGAGACCAGTGTTTCCTTTTGCTGGGCTCTTTACCCTAAGTGTTGCCTTTTCAGTTTTTTCTCTGGTTACTAATGTTATTTGTTTGTGAAACACATTCAATTCGATTACAAGACATGTCAGAGAAAGTGATCAACATGGTTTTATGATAAACTAATCATGTCTCTACATATAACATCATAGCTGATTTGATAGTTATATTTTGTTAATTGTGTATATAATATAATACTTAAAAAGTATTTATAAATTAAGTAATATGAGATCAAGCAGTGCTCAGACGATTTAACATATTAGAGTTTGAAAACACTTCACAACACTGAAATATCGGTACTACATCATCAGCAAACACAACATAAATCTCTGAACATCACAGAAAAAACACTAAAATTTACAAGAAAAAGCAAACAAAAAACAAGAAGGGATGTATAGGATGTACAGGAGGGTCTAGTACTAAGATAGTACGCAGAATGCATTGCAATGTAAAGTGTTTTGTTGACTGTCACCACTGTTAAGATTCATCAGCTGATTTTTGAAGTCTCTAATCTTTGACTTGTTGCAGATTAAAACATTTTGTGCACAATGTAATTTGTTAATTGTTTAAATTTTGTAACACCATGTAAGATATCAAAGGAAATTAATTAACGATTCATTAATTAATTAATCAATTTTGGGAAATAACCTTAACTTTAAAATTTTTCCTTTACATTAGCTCTATGGTTAGTCTATGCAAATGAGCTCAAAGAGTCATTCGATTGCAGTTTATCATAAGTTTGAAGCATGGAATACACTTAGTTAATTAATATGTCCAGCATCTTAATCAGTAAGTATATTTAAATAGTTACTTTAATCTGTGGCCAACACACAAAAGAACTATAGGGGTCTCCTATCTGAGCAGGGTAGCTTTTAGTTTCTATTGGCAATGTTGACTTTCCAAACACAATACACAAGACAGTTTGTTCTTAATAAATGAAACACAATTTATTTGTTGAAAACTAATCTACTATACGAACACTACAACCTAGGATTAACGCGACGCATTCATACACACATTCACTCACACACACACACTTGTCTAAAAGATGGGAAATGGAATTTCTGAGATTACCAAACATTTGCTATTACTCGTCTGAAACCACAACCGGCAAGAAACACTTTAGCAGAGAATTTATCCTTAGCTTTACTTCAAATCTTGGTGGCACCGTCAGCGAAGAAGGGAAACAGTTGTGTTACCAATCAGCGGATGCTCTCGTCTGAAGCAGGTTTCTGGTGTCCTTTCTCTTGTCGAGGATGGTTTTGGCAAGTTTGTTGCAGTTGACTGTTTGGATCTTCTGTAGATTGTTGAACAGTTTGTACGGTGTTGCTTAGGAAGGAGGAAGCGGAGGCGTCCGGTTTCTTGACAAAGAGTGACTGGCTTAAACTTTTCTAAGTTTCTCTGCATTGCTTTGCGGAGCTGCGCTGCTGCTTTCCCTTCTTCCAAGATATAGAGTTGCGAGTCTTTGAGGGTGCACGTGCACGGAGGATGTTGTTTTGTGCCGAGCCTCTGGTGTTGTTGTTCTCGCTGCAGATGGGTTTCGCGCCAATGTTTTGAACTGCGCAACACATTTTAACCTGTGGGATTTTGTCCCTTCCACAAAGTGGTATGAACAATCAGCGAGTGTTGCGGGCGGTCTCCCCTTTCCCCATTGGCTTTCCTCAAATACATATTCTGGTTCATTAACATGTATTAAGACACAGTCTGGAGGAGGGTGTTACCAAATAAAGTTTAATAACTTCTTCCTGGTTACAGATATCGATCACCCATGCTTACAAAGGGATTCCACGTATTCACAGCTACCTTTTCATGTCAAGCATGCCTAGGTAACATCCTGTCTGCGTTTCATTCATTTATTTCTCCAATCATTCATCATAAGAATACTCAGATACACATTAAATGATAAAATACCGACCTCCAGTCCAAACTTGCATGCCGCGATGAGGGGCTCACGTTGGAAGCATATATGAACTTAGCAATAGCACTGGATAACATGATACGCACCAGGAGAGGCCGCCGCGCACCTATTCTCCCCAGCCTGTGGCCAATTCCCCCGAACCGATGCAGATTGGAGTAACTCAACTGTCCACCAAGGAGCACAATCGTCGGATTTGTGAACGGCTGTGCTTACACTGCAGGTTGGCCGGACACCTTCGATTGAACTGCCCCATCAGGCCCGAGCGCCCTGAGAATCCATGTGTGAGTGAAAACTTCACAAATAAATCTTTAGAAGTGTCGGTGAGATTGAGTTATGATGATAACGACATTGGGACCAAAGCTCTGATAGACTCGGGTGCTGCGGGAAACTTTGTGGATAGGACCTTTGCTAAAACCCATCTTCTCCCTCTTGTTGCATGTTGTCATCACGTGACAGTGGAAGCCATAGATAGGCGCCCCCTAGGCTCTGACCAGATCACCACCATGACCAAGGAAATACACCTACAGATAGGCTCACTCCACCATGAGAATATAAACCTGTACGTCATCGTCTCACCCACACATCACGTCATCCTTGGCATGCCCTGGCTGGAGAAGCACAATCCGACCATTTCCTGGGAGGCAAAGGAGATCACTCACTGGTCGGATCAATGTCACGAGCACTGTTTACACCGGGTTTCACACTCACCGGGACTCACCATGCACCCCACGATACTGAAGGAGGGCGAGGTTCAGTTGCCCCTGGAGTACACCGATCTTCAAGAGGCATTCAGTAAGGAACAGCCACCGCACTGATGACTGCGCCATTGAGCTCCTGCCCGGAACCTTTCCCACCAGAGGGCACATTTCCCCTTTCGCAGCCGGAAACACAAGCTATGGACACTTATATTAAGGAGGAGCTGGCCAAGGGGTTCATTCGTCCCTCTACCTCACCTGCCTCAGCGGGTTTTTTCTTCGTCAAGTAGAAGGACGGAACTCTCAGACCCTGCATTGATTATCAGAGTTGAATGACATTACGGTGAAATATCGTTACCCGCTACCCCTGGTTCCCCCTGCTCTGGAAGCACTTCGACAGGCCAAATACTTTACCAAGCTGGACCTTCGATGTGCCTACAATCTTATCCGAATACGTGAGGGTGATGAGTGGAAGACGGCTTTCTCTAAGACTTCTGGGCACTATGAATATCAAGTCATGCCCTTCGGGCTATCAAACAGTTCCTCCATCTTCCAGGCATTCGTCAATAACATTTTCCATGACCTCCTGAATCAATATTTAATTGTCTACATTGATGATATTTTAATCTACTCCAAGGAATTCCCCTCACATGTTCAGCACGTACGAACCATACTCAAACGCCTCATTGCCCACCAACTGTTTGCCAAGCTTCCCAAGTGCGAGTTTCACTGTGATACAGTGGCCTTCTTAGGATATGTCATCAGTCACGAGGGAGTCACCATGGATGATGCCAAAGTACAAGCCATCGTCAACTGGCCACAACTGCGCACCCTGAAGGAACTCCAAAGATTCTTGGGCTTCACAAACTTCTATCGTCGCTTCATCAGGGGTTTCAGTCAAGTGGCAGCCCCTCTCTCAGCCCTGACCCGCAAAGAGACTCGTACACTCCCATGGACCCCAAGTCTCGTTTCACCACGGCACCCATCCTAAAGCACCCAGACCCGAACAAGGAGTTCGTGGTTGAGGTGGATGCCTCCAGCAACGGCCTAGGGGCCATTCTCTCTCAACGCCACGGGGAGAACAACCGCTTGTTTCCGTGCGCCTTTTACTCCAGAAAACTGAGTGCTGCTGAACGCAACTATGATGTGGGAGACCGAGAACTGCTGGCCTTAAAACCAGCACTGGAGGAGTAGAGACACTGGCTAGAGGGAGCCAACAAACCTTTCCTGGTACTAACGGACCACAAGAATCTGGAGTACCTCCGGTCGGCCAAGAGGTTAAATGCTAGGCAAGCTTGCTGGTCCCTCTTCTTTTCTCACTTCTAGTTCAGGATAACCTACCACCCCAGGTCAAAGAATGGGTCAAAGAATGGGAATGGGAAGGCCCTTTCCGCCGATGTCCACCAGTTCGTCCAGGCCTGTATCACTTGTAATGCCACCAAATCGCAAAGTCAGTGCCCTGCTGGACTATTACAACCCCTTCCTATACCTCAACGCCCATGGTCTCACATTGCTATGGACTTTGTAACCGATCTCCCTCTCTCCAATCATTTCACCATGATCCTAACCATTGTGGATCGATTCTCAAAGGCCTGCCGCTTCATACCCATGCGGAAACTCCCCACTGCATGGGAGACCGCCGAAGTATTGGTGGACCAGCTATTCCGATTCTACGGTCTCCCGGAGGACATTGTGACCAATCGAGGGCCCCAATTTACTTCACGAGTTTGACAAGCCTTCTGCTCCTCCCTCGGTATCAACGTCAGCCTAACTTCCGGCTATCACCCACAGTCTAATGGCCAGGCCGAGAGGCAGAACCAGGAACTTTCAAAATACCTACGAGCTTACTGCCACAACCACCCCGAGGACTGGAGCTCCAGGCCAATCGTCACCGTCGACCCGGCCCCGCCTTCGAACCAGGACAATGGGTGTGGCTCTCCACACAAGATTTACGTCTCCGTCAGCCCTGCAAGAAGCTCTGCCCTAGGTATGTGGGTCCTTTTCAAATAATTAGACAGATTACACCAGTCTCTTTCCATTTACAATTGCCCAGTACTTACCGTGTGTCTCCTACTTTCCATGTGTCTCTTCTCAAAACCGTTGTCGGACTGGGAGGAACGAGGGGCCTAGACGAGGCCACGGCGGTCAACATCCCTCCTCTCATAATTGACGGCGAGGTGGCGTACCGGGTCAACGAGATTCTGGACTCCTGGCATCGGGGCCACTTCATCCAGTACCTTATTGACTGGGAAGGATTTGGCCCAGAGGAACGGTCTTGGGTCAACGCCCAGGACGTCCTGGACCCCACTCTCATAGAGGCCTTCCACCGAGACCACCCTGAAAAACCCAGACCCCGGCCACGGGGAAGGCCCCGGCGCCGCCCTGGACCCAACCAGCACCGCCCTCGCGTCAGGAGCCGCTCACAGGAGGGGGCCTCTGTTACTAGCCGCACCTCTGTGGCGCGTTCTTAACACCCTCTCCCGAATACTAGTTCCCACCCGGACCCCTTTCTATGTAACTCCCCTCACCTAGAACTCTGATCAGTTCCAGGTTTGCTCATTTCGGCCCCTATTTAAGTGGGCGAACGGAGCTTCTTCTTCGCGAAGTATTGTTAGTTAAATGCTGCAATTCCGAGCGATTACTTACCTTGTTGGATTACCCATTTACGACCTTGCCTGGACCCTTCGACCACTAACCTTGCTGCCTGCCCCGAACATTGCCTGGACTGTACCATTCTTTCTGATTACCCTTGTTGGATTGTTTGACTGTGAGTTGAACCTGTTTACTGTTGGTTTCAATAAAGTGACGCAGATGGATCCTAACGACTCTGCCCAGTCTTTACAATCTCTGTCCCTTTGTTCGTAAGACTGAGAAAGTGCTCGCTCTCCTTCGGAGTGTGCTAGCAAGAATGTGTATGTCCGAGCTCTGCTGGTGACCCGGTTATTCATGTGCAGAGTTTCCCAGCCCATGAATTAAAGCTATTGTTTACGTATATAAGTCCCTGTCCTGAGTCCGCGCTGCTGGATGTCAAAGTTCACACTCGAAAAGCCTAATGGACTTTAGCGTTTGTATGTTAATTGCGTTAGTGTCACGAAGAGTCACTGGAGTCTATCATTCCTGAGTTCGATGATTGGTTTGTGTGTCTGAGACCAACAGATAACTCTTTTTTAAAGCTGTAAATATGCCAGTATTCTTCCCCCTTTCCAAAAGAGGGTGTTAGTCGAGACAACGTGGCGCCAGTCGCTAGCGTTGATTCTGGTCTCTACGTTGGGCGTTGAGGAAATTAATTAATGATTCTGCGTATTCTATATGGTTGGTTCCCCACAACTATCTGATTTGAAACAAATATAATGAAATACTGCTCCAGCATAATGTTATCTTTATAATCAAAAATGGGACTTCAAATAAGATAATTTGATGATTTACTCTAAACCATACTTTGTTGGGCTTTGCTGGATCTAAATGCGTTTTAAATAAACACACAAGTAGAACAACCAGTGAAATTCTAATGTATAAATGTCAGGGAGAAGAGCCCAACAAAACGAAACACTGGTGTCTTTGATGGTGATTTCAAGTGAAACAATAAAACATCTAAAGCTCTGTTAGTTAGAGCTTCTCTAGAAGTCTGACAGAAATAAAGTCAGTCTGATGCTGTTTGTGGAGTTGTTTAATCAGATCTTGAGAGATGTAATGTCTTCTTTCATCTTCATCTGTGGCTGAAGTCAGTTTTATTCCTTGTGTTTTTCTTTCCTTCAGTGATTGTGCTTCGGTGATAACAGCAGCTGTTCATCATCAACAGACAATCAACACATAATTATCCTATTAACTCCAATCCTGCTTCAATTCTACTTGAACACTCTGTAGTGTAGAAACACATGAACACTGAGCAGTGTGGGGACTTTACTGTCAACTTTTACATAAATCTTACCTGTTTTATACACATATGACTGATGCATTTGAATCACATTAAATTTATTTGATTTGTTTATGTTAAAGTTATATAATCTAAATGCATGGAAATTGACCATGTAATTGAATTACATAAAGTTTAAGTCAAGACCAAAACATTTTTGTATGTATATGCCACACACAGGAAAAATTGAGGTGGACATTTAATTTCTTCGTGGGAACTTAATATAAACTAAAAGTATATAGAGTATTGCTTAATAAATAATGACAGGCAGGTGGAAGTGATCAGACAGCTGGAAACAATCACTATTATTCAGACGCGTGGGGAGTGGGGAATTTACCAATTAATTCATTCAAAACCCTACAATGTAAGGTTATAACTGATGTATGCCTATGATAAATTACAGGCCTCTCTCATCTTTTAAGTGGGAGAACTTGCACAATTGGTGGCTGACTAAATACTTTTTTGCCCCACTGTATATACCTGCTGCCACACCTTCACGAGTTTGCGCTTTCTCATTAATAGATGGAAGGACAATTTGGCGCGCTGTCCGGGAATCGAGCCAGGAGAACGGCAGGCTCCGAACCCTAGTGACCTGAGCCCTAGCAAGGGCAAGGGTTCAGCTCCCGGCTCGAACTCTCGTTGCCCCCCGGAGGAGAGAATGGAGCTGAGAAGGGGAGGGTGTGCACAGAGCGAGATGCGAATAAGGGAAAAACGGGATTATTTATAGTGGGTGAGAAGGATGTGATTGGGTGGCTGTAACGAGGAGATTGATTAGATGATGCAAGGCAGCTGTGATTAATTCGGCCAGCACTCCTCCTGAAACTTTGTTATCATCAAAACATGCACTTCATTTTTATTTCACAATCGACAATGGTGTACCAGCTGAAATGTCATGCCGAATGTTTGAGCAAAACATGCTAACAGAGCCTCAGAGGGGTAGCTTTTAAGATCTGGGCAAAGTTTGACACACAATGCACATTCCTAATAATGGAACACAATTTACTCCACAAATGACAAACCTACTGAATATTCAAACACATACACACACACAAACATTTACTTGCATTTGTGGTTTATAGGGACTCTCCATAGGCGTGATGGTTTTTATACTGTACAAACTGTATGTGGTATTGACCCTACACCTAAACCTATGCCTTACAGGAAACTGTTTTAATTGTGTTAACAGTTAACAATTTAATAAAACACAGTTTAGTATGTTTTTTAAGCCTTTTGTTTTGTGGGGATACAGGAAGTGTCCTCATAAACCATTATTATGTTGTAGTACCCATGCCATTACACTCAATTGTGTTCTCGTAAACCACAAATGCCTGTACACACATGCATACACATACAAGTATTTTTACACATACAAGTAGCTTTTTACCTTCTGATTGACTTGTCAGGGGGAATCCCGGCACTTCTGGTTGGCTGCAGTCGTCCTAGCTTCTTTGGAATTTCCCATCGGTGAATGATTGTTGCCTTGGTGATGAGTACTGTTGGATGCTGGTTGGGCCGTTCTTGAAGTTCTTCTGTTTTAGCTTTGGAATTTTAGCAATGAGCTGTTTTTAGGATGAGCTGTTTCGGTGGGTTCTTGAAAGATGGCAAAGTGAGCAGGTGTAACGCGCAATGTCAAAGAGCTATCACGCAATACCCTAAGGCAAAGATTAGATGTACTTCAATGCAATGCAAAGTTCCTTCGTCCTGTCAACTTAATTCCATCCCACGACGGGGACTTCCAATGTGTTCAGTGCTGTGGGGTGGGCCTTCGCCCTGTGTGGTTCCTTGTCATGCATAAATGAACATACATTAATGTGGGATCCATTGTTTCACTCTCTGTAAGTTTGGTTGATAACTTTAAGTTTTGTAACATCTTTATAATCTGACATATCAAACATTCATTTACACCATGAATCACAAGCTTTTATTTAATACGAAACACTCAAAATCTGGTACTCATTTCAAACTTTATCTATTGGAAGTTAGTCTTAGATGGCTAATGGCACAATATCATAACACAATACACATACAGAATATTTACAAGTAATGAAGGTAATGAAATGGATGAAATTATTGTCCTTTTAAGAATGCTTACACTGTAAAATCTAATTAGCTTACTTGCTTACTTGAAAAAAACATGCAAACCGATTGCCTTAAAAAAGTAAAGTGAAATAGAGTATGTTGTACTGACAAATGCTTAGTTAGTATAGTTTACTTAAATGAGAGTTATAGTAACTAAAAAAAGAACTGTATGGTGTACTTGATCCTTCACTTTAGGTTTACTCACTGACTTAGTATAGCTACACACTGACTCCCAGAGTGCATTGCGGCAGAATAATTTACGCAATTGCTTTATTTTACAGTTGTTGTTGTTTTTAATTTGCAAATTTAATTAACTGTCTTGTGTCAGTAGTAGCACAAGAAAAAGAACAAATAAAATTGTTTTTAAAATTCATAAAAGTGAATTTAATTTAATTGTTACCATGCTGAATGATGAAGTCAGTTCATGACTTCAGCATATTACCACAACAATTTAAGTTTTGTATCATCCAATTTCTCTAGTGATTTATGAATAACATCAAAAGTGTAAAAGAATGCTTATAAAATGAAAACTTCAGAAAAATCACTGGAACATAACAAATTTACTATATAACATATTATTTAAGTGATAGGTCACCTGTTCAAAGAAACTGTGGTGGGAGCCGATCAGCATCGCCCTGGAAACTAACCACGACCAGCTGGAACTCATCTGCCCGGGCTGATCGCTCACGGTCGGAGCAGTATAAAAGGAACACACAAACTTCCTTTGTGGCTCCCGCCACACTCCCCCCCCCAAGCGACGTCCTGGTCCTGCAAGATGTGGAGAATGGGGATGAAGGGGTTGGGGGGGAAGTGTCCCCTAACAGACCTGCGTAAGCCGCCCCCATCCTGGAGAGGCCGTCGGCGTTGGTGTTGGCCGAGCCGGACCGATGGCGCACGTCGAAGTGGAAGTCCTGGAGCGTCAGGAACCATCTGGTCACTCGGGCGTTCGTGTGTTTAGCCCGTGCCATCCACTGCAGCGGTGCGTGATCTGTGAACAGAGTGAATTTACGGCCAAGCAAGTAATACCTGAGCTCCAGGACTGCCCACTTGACCGCGAGGGCCTCTCTCTCCACGGCGGCGTAGTTTCTTTCGGCGGGGGTCAGCTTACGGCTGATGTAGAAGACCAGATGCTCCTCTCCCTGATACTCTTGGGAGAGTACGGAGTCCCGAATCGGAGGCATCGGTCTGCACCAGGAAGGGGCGATTGAAGTCCGGGTGTGGAGAACTGGTTCGGACACCAGGGCTTCTTTGAGGGCCAGGAACGACCACTCGGTCTGCTCCGTCCATTGTATCTTCTCCGGGAGCCCCTTCCTGGTCAGGTCTGAGAGGGGGGCAGCTATAGAGGAGAAGCTGGGGATGAAGCACCGGTAATAACCCGCCAACCCCAAAAAAGGCTCGTACCTGGGATTTGGTGGCCGGTCTGGGTGTCTCCTTGACGGCCTGGACTTTATTTTCCTGTGGACGGACAAGGCCCCTTCCGATGGTGAATCCCAGGTACTTTACCTCCGATTGGGCAAGATGGCATTTGCGGGGGTTGGCGGTCAGTCCAGCCTTCCTGAGCTCAGAGAGCACCCTTCGCAGCCGCTCCAGATGTTCTTCCCATGCCTCCGAGTGGACCACTACATCATCGATGTACGCGGCTGCGTACTCCTGGTGAGGCCGAAGAACAACGTCCATGAGCCGCTGGAACGTCGTGGGGGCTCCGTGCAGGCCGAAGGGAAGGACCCGGTACTGCCAATGCCCAGAGGGCGTCGAGAAGGTGGTCTTGGGCTTGGCAGCGTCTGATAAAGGGACTTGCCAGTATCCTTTGGTTAAGTCGAGCGTGGTGATATAACGGGCCCTCCCTAAAAGTTCCAGCAGCTCGTCCACCCGGGGCATGGGGTAGCTGTCAAATTGAGAGACCTCGTTGAGTCGTCGGTAGTCGTTACAAAAACGGAGGGTGCCATCTGGCTTCGGGACCAGGACAATGGGGCTGGACCACGGACTTCTGGATGGCTTGATGACCCCCAGCTTAAGCATTTTCTCCACCTCCTCTTTGACAGCTTGCCGACGGGCTTCGGGGATTCGGTAGGGCCGCTGCCGGACGACGACTCCCGTGATGGTGATCACTTCATGGGCGATTACATCTGTACGTCCGGGGGTCTCGGAGAACACATCCTGGTACTGACTGACCAGGTGCCTCAGCTCGGCTTTCTGGGCGGCCGATAGATGGGGATCCGCGTCGACAACCGCGCGTTGGGCGAGAGCGAGAGCGAGAGCGAGAGCTGCCACCTGGTCCCGGTCCCCTATCCCTCGCTTCAATAGATTAACATAATAAATCTGAGTAGTGTGTCTACGACCTGGTTGTCGCACTCTGTAGTTCACCGGTCCGACTTTTTCCTCCACAGCGTAGGGCCCTTGCCACTGGGCCAGAAACTTGCAGGCTGAGTTGGGGACCAGGACCATCACTCGATCGCCCGGCTGGAACTCCCGCAGTTGGGCCGCCCTGTTGTAGTGACGCTGCTGGGCTTGGACCATGTGTTCCCGGACTAACGGCATGACTCGGTCTATCTTCTCTCTCATTTCCCGGACGTGTTCGATGACCGTCAGATGGCGGCTGCTGTTCCCAGGCTTCTCTGGTGACATCGAGGAGGCCCCGGGGCTGGCGGCTGAACAGAAGCTCAAAGGGAGTGAAGCCGGTGGATGCTTGTGGGACTTCTCGGATTCCGAAGAGAACATAGGGGATGAGCTGGTCCCAATCTTTGCGGTCCTCGGCCGCCACCCACCGGAGCATTTGCTTCAGAGTCTTATTAAATCTTTCAACCAGTCCGTCGGTCTGGGGATGATACACAGAGGTTCGAAGCTGTTCAACCTTCAGCAGCTGGCACAGGTCAGCCATTAGCCGGGACATAAAGGGGGTCCCCTGGTCAGTCAGAATCTCTGATGGGATTCCTACGCGACTGGACAGGAGAAACAGTTCTTGGGCGATGGTTTTGGAGGTGGCCTTGCGAAGAGGGATGGCTTCCGGGTACCGAGTCGCGTAGTCGACTATAACCAGGATGTGTTCATGGCCCCGGCTGGATTTTGGCAGCGGCCCCACGAGATCCATGCCGATCCACTCGGAGGGCACCCCTATGATGGGTAGAGGAATCAGAGGGCTAGGGGGAGGTTTACTGGGCGTCGTTAGTTGGCACCGGGGAAGCACAGAACCGCTTTACCTCAGCTTCCAACCCCGACCAGTGAAAGCGGTCCCGGATCCGTTGGGTGGTGTTGGCCGCCCCGAGATGTCCTGCCATCGGATAATCATGGGCCAATTCCAAGATCGTCTCCGTCTTTGGTTGGGCACCACGAGAAGATGTTTTTCCGCATTCTCCACCAGTGTCGCAAGAGAGCCAACACAGACACAGTGGGGATGATGTCATGCCTCGGAGAGGCAATTTTTTATTAAATGAATGCAACAAAATAAAGTGTCCGGGGAATAAAAGGTGTCCAAAATAAAAGGGAAACTGGTGTCCTCGCTGTGCTGCTCGGGTTCGGTGAGGGTCGGGCAGTGTGGAAGGGGAAAGGGCGAAGTAATGACAGCTCCGGCTGCTCGCGTCTTCGGCGGCTTGTCACAGCGGATACCGGGGGCGGCTCTGGCGCCTCTCGCGGCTCGCTCTCCTCACAGCTTGCTGGATAGCAGCTTGCACCACTGCTTTAATAGGAAGAAAATTATAATGATGTAAACAAAGTTCTAAGTGTCCAACCAAATGGAACGATATTCACTATAATGGTAAGTAAAATGAAAAAAAGGGAAAAATAAGACATTTTAGAAAAATCTTATGTGGCATATGTGATGTTCAGTTGTATTGAAAATTCAACACTGAAGATGACTTTGTTAAACGAGTGAATTCAACTAGTGAAATATAACATATGGGGAATTTTTCCTTCTTCCTCCCTCAGTTGTTGTGTTGTGCGTTAGCAACAAATTAGTGCACGGCTGCCACCCACTGGTGAATTAATGTCATTTTAATGGTTTAATGAATTAATGGTTTGTTGTGGCTAATTGAATATTCTTAGTAAGGCTTACTCACAGCAACAAGTCATTTTACTCGTCAAAAAGTATCTGTAACTTAAAGAATCCTAGTAAGTATAACAACTAAGTAAAGGTAACTAAGAATATATAAGTAAGGTGTACTGTTTGTGTGTCCCATGAATCAAAACCATGACACCGACATATGAACGTGATGTTTATTAACATGGCTTGTGCCACCAACACGGCATGTCACTAACACACACTGACACCTTAACTCACATTAACTCAGTCAATGACTTTGAATGTTAATAACTTCCATTATAACAATGTAACTATTGCAGTTACCAATCCCCAGATGGTCTCTATGTATGAAAAATACATATCAACAAAGAATCGTATTAGAATAAAAATAGCCATAACAAACAAATGTAGCAGGCATTTAAATAAAAGCCAAGGTGCCATTAAATCTACCACTGATAGAACTCACTGTTCACATCTCGGGTTAGGCTTGCAAATACGACCTGAACGTGTTCTGTAAGGTGCACTGCTGGCCTTGGTAGGGGACTGTACTGTGTGCTTTGGCGAGTCAGTACGTGCAGATTCTGGTTGGGAGAGGTGTATTTGTGGTGACTGTGGTGCAGGGGGAGTACAGTTCTGTGTATGTGTATTGGTATTTTGAGAGTTGATGTCCTCAGGGGTGAGCCGTAATGGAGGAGGCTCTGCAACAGCAAGGATATGGCATTGGTTCCTCTTGTATGTTTTCCCATTGCATTGAATAGTGTAAGACCGAGACTCTTTGTTCACCTCCTTCACTGTTCCCAGGTGGTCGTATCCTTTCGGGGTTTGCATTCTGACAACTTGGCCCTCTGCCAATGGTTGCAGTGAACGACTTGAGCCATCATAGTATCGCTTTTGGGTCGTTCTCTTATGGAGGAGTTGTGCAGTGACTTGGTGGGCCTGTTTGGGAGCTGGTTCTAACAACTTGGAGTTAACAGGAATGGTTAGGACAACAGACATTGTGCAGGGAATCCTAATGTCGGGTCACAGGGAATGTTTCTCAGATTTAGGAGATTGAGGAATACATCTGTTCCATCTCTGTGAGATTTCTCCATCAGCTGTTTGGCACTGCGGACCGCTCTTTCTGCCAGGCCGTTTGACTGTGGGAACTCTGGACTACTGGTGACATGGATAAAGTCCCACTGTTTGGCAAAG
>JAUYWG010000082.1:718-17975 GCA_034779775.1 Enteromius afrohamiltoni | reverse complement strand
CACACAGTGATGCAGCTCGACAGGATGCTCTCGATGGTTCCTCTGTAGAAGGTGTACATGATGGGGGCTGGTGCTCTTGCTCTTCTTAATTTCAAGATCAAATTGCTTTAAATGAATGGCTAGTTTTAAATCTTCTGAATTTACCCCACTTAATGAACACAACATAGGATCAGTACCTGAAGCATAATCAAAACCTGCTTCTGAGCTTACTACCACATCAACCTCAACATTAAACTTAAAAGCTGTAAAGTACCTTGTTGTAAAAGTGCAGATTGAATGACAACTCGCACCTCCTTCCTACTGGTTGTTTTTATAACGGGAACATCATAAAAATCCACCACCAAAAACAGATTGACTTTGGATTAAGATTTCAAAGCTTCCCACCAAGGAGTTTGTTTAAACGCTTTAATACTAAACTCCATTAACCTAACACTTCTCCACCGAACATGAAAAAACTGACAGTAACAAAAAAATAGCAAAGATATAAATAGTGCAATTTCTCACTGAGCACATCAAATGAATTTCTCAAAACGAATAGTAGGAAACGAATGCACCAGCCCCCAAATTATTACGTCCCACGTCTAGGGTACGTTAAGGGCATAAATCACTCTGGTCAGGATCCAAACAAGCACACCAGTTAAATACAAAAATTGTGATGTTTATTATAAATTAGACATGAAACATAGAGAGCATCACTTCAGGGTCACTTCAACATAACAAACAAAACGAACCTAAAAAGAGCAAAAACAAAATAACCCAATTACGTTGAGAAAAAAAAAAATAAATAAAATACAGCCAGCTTATCTTACTGCTTAAGTTCTCTGACACTGGTTTATGGTCACATGGCATGCAGGTAAACAAAAAAAAGAAATTAAAAGAAAAGGAAAAATATATTTCTACAGATTTTTTTTCTGTCATTTTAACTTTATTTATTTTAATTTAACTTTTTACAACCTTTCATTCATTCATTAAACCTAAGTCTGGGAAACCTTGACATAATGTAATATTTAATGCATCTATTTATCTATCTATGAGTAAGTGTATCGACAACAGCTTAATATTTATAAAAATATTTAAATATTTTTTGTTTTTGTTTTTTCTCATCAAAAAAAAATCAGCAGATGGAAACAGACACACACACACACTCACACACTGAGCCTACCCTGGTTAATTGATAGAGTGTGAGTTGCATCTGTCCGAAGATGTGATTTTTTTCCTCCATGTGCTGCTCGTCACCCCTCCATCTGTCAGGTGAACATGGCAATTACTTTCCTTTCCGTAACAAACTAATGCTTCCCAAAATGAAACAACGCGACACTGTCCTCTGACACTGATTTTACGGCCGGGATATCAGCTCTATGTGAAGCTCTTCCTAAAGCCAGCAATCACAGAAGGAACACTCACAGAAAAGTGCTGAGAATTTATTTCAGAGAGAATGTATTTGCTCTGTCTTGTTAATAAATAAATCCTTTCTGACTGTGTTTGCTTACACAGGATGCCACTTCTGTGCCAGTAAATTGTACTAGGTGTAAATCAAAGACAGCTCCTATATCTGCCAAAGAAATACACAACAAAATATTCCTGAAAGAAACTTTACAATGCAGCTTTATCGACTAAAAAAATCTGGCCACTGCCCAGCTACTTCGCAACCCCATGCCTGACAGACAAAATAACACTGTATGTATTTAGAGAATAGTGGCAAGAAACCTGCACTCACACACACACACACACACTTACTGTGTCACTAATGAGTTTCAGCAGCTATTTATCAACTTCAGCCAAGAGTTTCCTTATTAATTTCCTAACACCCTCCATTTCCGCCGTTCTCTCTCTGGTTATTGAGTGAGGGAGTCAGAGCAGATAAGCACCACTATCTGAGCTCTGAGACGGCAGAGGGATTGTGGGTAATTGTGCTGTGGTGGTCAGTGTTGTTGTGCATCTCCTGCTGCCAAAACTTGATTTTAAGGAATACCCCAAAAAATAAGTTTTATTTAAAACAAGCACTAGTCTCAAGTCCTTTTTTTATTTTATTTGTATTATATTATTATTTTTTTTTATCATTCATGCATTTTATTGTTATAAGTAAAAATGCTTATATATATATATATATATATATATGCATTCATGTAAAGCATTGAAAAAACTGTAACACAGGGTAACATTTCAGTTTAGGGACCAGTTCTCACTATACATAGTTGCTTACTAACATGTGTATTAATAACGTATCGCCTGTTTATTAGCACACATAAAAGCCTTAGTCTGCCTGAACATAAAAATTTAAATCTACCTGACGAACTAGTATTAAGCAGCAAAGTGTGAGTTCATTAAAGGAAAGGACGTGACATGTTTCCCATACTAGGAATTTGTGCTGTGCATTTAACCCCTCCAAGTGCACACACACAGCAGTGAGAAGTGATCAACCACACACTCCCGGAGCAGTGGGCAGCCTCAAACCTGTGACCTTTGTGTGTGTGTGTGTGTGTGTGTGTGTTTGGTCACATCAATGGTGAATTTTGAGAAATCACTTAAGTCTTTAAATGAAGGTCGCTTTCATAACATGAACAATGTGTATTTCTACAAACAGCAGAGATGTGATGAATTTTCCATTGTGCATGATGAACGCTGCATTAGCATGTCGTCCCAGATGCTTGGAGACCCTGTGCTCTGATTAAATTGGCAAACATTCGGCAGAACGTTACAACACCTCGATTATTGTGTTTTCTCATTAAACACAATCTCACTCCAGGCCTGATTACTATCATCTAGTAAACATATGCTAATTAATGAATGTCTGTTCGTGCCCCGCTGGAGCGCACGCTTTCTTAAGGAAATGAATTCCACAAGTCGACAGAAACAAACACAGATGAACTAGCACTGGCTGGGTCAAAGGTCACCACCACAGAGCTGCCATCCATTCTTCAGAGAACTGAGATGGAAGGAGGGTCATTTGTGCTACAACCTTTTGAAATCTGTCACTTTTAAAACATGGATATGACAGAAAGCATATATACAGAGAGAGAGAGAGAGAGAGAGAGAGAGAGAGAGTCTTTTTATATAAGAGATGTTCATAAATTTGCTCAATTAATGAAATGCAATTTCATTGCTGTTTGATATATTATTTATACTGTTAAAAAAAAAAAAAACTAATTCAATTACAGAATTATGTTTTATTTATTTATTTTTACAGTATAAATAACATATCAAACAGCAACAACAAACCCTAATAATAATAATAATAATAATTATCATTATTATTATTATTATTATTATTATTATTATGTAAATGCATTTCATAAACTGAGCATTTGAGCAAATTTATGAACATCTCTTATATATTGTTAATGTCATAAAAGACTTGTTTAGGTTCATGTTTGACTTCTCCAATACAGATTCCAGTATTGACCAACTATTTTTATGCCATTTCTAAATGAATAAATCTATGGGTTTACACACAAAAAATGTCACTTCCTGTATGATGTCAATAAGGCACTTGCATTTTTTAGCTAAACATATTTTCCTAACAGGAAAAAAGTGATACTAAGGATACTGGAAAAATGACCATCAAGAAAACCTATTTGGTTTAAACCTTTTTGATTTAAAAAAATAAACAGTGAATATTGTAGAACAGAGATATTGTTTTTTTTTCAGGCCATAAACACAACCGGTTTTAATCTGCTGTCAGCACACACTCGAGAGGGTCAAGCGTGTCTTCAATTTGCATGTCAGAATGAAAATTCACGAGGAAACTTTCTCATTTTAGCAAGAAAGGATCAATTAGACATTCAGAGATGTGAGGAGACATTTAAATGGAGTCTAATATGTTTCCATGTATCTTGTCATGATGATGTTGTGTCATTTCAATCTCACATTCATGCCAATGATGTAGAAGATTACAGGTTGTCACATCGACAGAGTCTCTCTCTCTCTCTCACTCTCTCTCTCTCTCTCAAAGTGAATTAATTTCAGTCAACGTCATTGCGTTTTCCTCTGTGACTAACAGCTAAATGTGTTATTGGGATTTTTCTCCACATGCAAGTTTGTTTTTCGGCACATAATGAGTGTCTCTGGAGCTGAATAGACGGCTGGAATTCTGTAATCCCCAAACACAACTTTTCCTCCAAACTAGAAATGTGTTCTCTCTCATTTTTTGAAGATAATTAATAGGAAATTGTGGCTTGGTCGTCTGGTGTTTTTGTTAATCCGTGTGTCTGGGCTGTCTTTGAAGACAGGCTGTCTCACACGGACGTTCTGCCTCGCTTCTGTTAAACCCGTTTTGTTGAAATTAATGGTTTTCTGTATGCTGCTAATTTTCTCACCTATTCATGTAAAATGCTCTTTGTTTGAAAGCTTTGAAAGTAAATGTGCAGCTTCAAACGCAGCGTAAATGGTAAAGTTTGGGCTCTCCTTCGAGTTGAAACTTTTAGCTCAGTCAGCGCACAAGGAAGTATTTATTTGCTTTTGTTTTGTTTATTTATTTATTGTAAAGCCGAATCTGCAGCACTCTTTGAATGGAACCCAAACAAAACTGTGACCGATAAAGCCAATTTTTCACAAGCTAATATGATTCTTTAGGGTCCTAATGGAAAGTTTGTAATATAGTTTGTTTCAAATGTTTCAAAGATAGTTAAAAAAAAAAAAAAAAAAAACAGCTGTTTAGACATCGCTGTTCTGTGTACTTCCCCTTTAAATTTTCACGAGCGCTGCTGACCCCGCCCCTCTTTTTCAAGGCGCTCTCAGACGATCTTTTTTAGCCGTATTTATAGTGAGACTTATAGCACATTATACTCACTGCTTCTGTAGGTGAGGCTGGATTGATTTCGGTTGATCAAGGGCACGTTTCCTTTCAGAACCAAACATAATGTTAATCCTCTGCGTCTTCAGTCACTCAGATATAAGGGGTAAATGACTACTGCTATGTGCCAGGACAAATTTTAATATAACTCCGATCGTCTAAACAGAAGAAAGGCATGTACACCTAGAACGGCTTGAGTAAAATACAAGCTAATTTTCATTTTTGGGTGAACTAACCCTCCAATTTGGTTTTGTATGTTTTTTGGGGATTTTTTGACTCTCAAAGTCCCATTGGCAGCCATTATATGACTGACAGACAGCAACGATTTGAGTTAAAAAAAAACTCTGATTGTGTTCTGCTGAAGAAACAAAGTCACCTGCTTCTTGGATGTCCTGGGGGTAAGCAGATCATCATCACATTTTCATTTTTGGGTAAACTCTCCCTTTAGGACCTTATTATAATAATAATATATACTTCCGTCTATGAGATATGGTTAAATTAAAATGGTTAAGGGGAATCTGAATGTACTGACATCAACTAAAATATACTTTAATGTTATTTTCATTACAAATTAGCTTTTGAATCTGAAGCTGTAAAGTGTGTCAGATCATAGTGGCCTTTAGTATCCTGCTCCTCAGAGACATAACCGGACCTTTATCGTGAACAGATTGTATTCAGAAGCAACTCAGATTCAAGAGTAGGGCAGGGACGCAGACAGATCAGACATCTCATTATCACTTCTCTGTACATCACTGATGAAAGACTTCATGGCAGGGGATACAGAAGATAAAAACTCATAAAGGCAATGGATGTATAGATAGAAATGCCGAATTTATGCAGGATACAGAAATATACTAACAATCATTTAAATAGACACTGCAATCAACAATATAACAAAAAAATAAAACCTTTTAAAACCGTATTTGCATGAGTAGCATGTAGCTGGATAAGGCTCACTACAAATAAGAGGCTAGAGAGTTTGTCACTCTGTGATTTTCCAGAGCTGTCAGGTTTATAGTGACTCCTCAGAAACATGATGAAACATCGATAGATGTGCTCTGAACAGAGCCGTCACCTCACGCACTCTGCAATCAAAGCCGTCCAATCAGACGCACTCATTCCGCTTGTCACTCACGCTCAGTTTCGCCTGATTGGACGCCGTCGGCACAAAAGATGCAGCGGAGCGGCAGAGACAGACAGGCCAGGTATCAGAGCTGCTTTAATTGTGCTCCGAACGGCGTGAAATCGACATTTTCTGAGGCTCTTTGATCGTCTGTCAGATCGTGGCTCACCAGGGGCGTGGCAGGGCAGGGCTTATCAGCAGGGGTTTATGGGTAAAATGGGCATGACTGCATGAAGCTGAGCGACGATTACCGTGAGAGAATTGTGTTTCCACAGACCTTCACAACACGATCACTACCTCATTGTTACTTCTGTGTAATACACAAGACGAATTTAGGAAGAATCTTAGCTGCTACAAAGAGGGCAAAAAATAATTTAGTGGTGTGATAGTTTTGTGTGACTTAATTAATTTTCTCTGGTAATCTCCACTGTACCCTGAAGCTTACATTGTGATCAGGACACGCATCAGAAATGGCATGTATACTTGTATACCATGTGTGTTAAAAATGTGAATTTAAAATAAAGAAGTATCTCAGCCCAAAATGAGAATGTTGTTACTCTCAGGTGATGTGGATGAGTGTGTTTCTTCATCAGATCTGGAGAAATGTGCGTTTGCATCAGTGTCTCAGCAACGGATGTTAGTCCAAACATCTGATACAAACATAACAATAATCTACAGCCCTCCAGTCCTTCAGTTAACATCTGGGGCCCGTTTCAGAAAGGAGGTTAAGTGAAAACTTACCGTTTGGTAAAACATAACCTCTGGGTTGATTGAACCCGAACCCAAACCCGCACACCGTGAGTATGTTGGATCCCAAACACAGGATAAGAGTTAGTTTAATCAACCTCCTACTGGTTACCCAGAATTAATGCGCGTACATTAAGACATTTTAATGGATCACCAATTTCACGAGTCAAAACGGAAAATGACAGTGAAAAAAAGGGAGCGGCATATTTCACAGAGGAGGAGCTAGAAGTTTTTAATGCATGCGTATGAAGAATTGAAGCCAATATAATTAATAAAAAGCAAAACAACTAAAAAATAAAGAAAATAACGTTATGTGTGTTTATGTTCAAGTTAGTTTGGGTGGGTTTGGTTCATTTGCAGCCCTGTTATAAAAACAAAACCGTCATGGAGAAAGATGTGTAAGGGAGGGACTTAATATTGTCGTGCCAGTGGAACTATGTCACTGATTGACTGAAAAATGTTAGAAGTGAAGTCCAGTCTTCTGCTTGGTTGTTTTGTTCAGTGTTCATGCATGTATGTACTCTTACAGTCACATAATACTAAGCACATATGAGTTAGAACATCGGTTTGATTTAATGAAGAGATATTACAGTGCTAGTACACCCACTGGCAAATATAAAAGGAAAAACAGAGAAAATGCATGGTATCAACATTACCACACCTTTACGATAAACGGCAAGACACTCCAGTACTATAAATTCGCTATTTAAATATCTTCTTCACATCACATGTTTAAAGTAATCTTTAAAAAACAAAACATAACGGCATACACTATTCTTCACGGTGTCAAACATCTATCAATCGCTACATAAATTTGGGGCGGCAAGAGGGTGTCTCCCAGGGAGTTATTCCATGTAAAGCCACTGCACATGCCCACATTGTACCAAAAATGCCCTGACACAAAAAACTGATGCAATTGTTTTTTCTCTGTACTAAGCGCAGACCCACGGTTTGTGACATTGCAATATGGTCTCAAGAGATGTGTTAAATAAATTAAAGAATATTTTGAAAACCAATAACAATCTTTCAAATTATCATTAGGAAATGAAAAGACATCCATATGCGGTCTTATAACTCTCTCCTAGTGTAAAAACTTAAAAAAAAAAAAAAAGTATAATTTGTGCCTTGGATTTGTAAACTGGATCATTGAAGGCACTGGTTCATTAAATTATATTAAATAAACAAATTATTTCTCTTTTTTAACACATTTAAATTCTGAGATTGCATTTGACTGTTTTTATTGATTTTTAGGAACACTGAATGTGCTTTTGAATAAATACATGTTAATATTTAGTCTAGAACTACAGTAAGATCATGTTCACACAAACTCTGCACTCTGCACTCCTGATTTCTCTTTACTATCGACTTAAAAAAAGTCATCTGATTATGTATAGAGTTTTAATTGTAAACATTACCCCCCAACACTGAACATGAGAGTGAAGAAATTTTTTGCTGAAATATTTATTTTAGCATGACACAATATGTTGTATACTATGTAAAATATGAGAAACCGCTTTAATGGTACAACTAATACAATAAATTTATATACAAATGCTAAGCTCTTGTGAAACCACCAACAGTTTGATTTGATTTTCACATAAACGTGTGTGTGTGTGTGTGATCATGGAAGAGTATTTGCTCTCTCTCTCTCTCTCTCTCTCTCTCTCTCTCTCTCTCTCTCTGATAGGGAGTGTACTGTGTTTTGATGCTGGATTTGATAGATTTGTTTGTGGCCATATTCATTTGCTGTGGATCAGAAAGCTGACGGGCCGTAAAATGAAAATTTGCCTTCAGATTTTTGGAGTGCGTGTGTGTGTGGCCTGCTGCAGGATCACATAAACACTACATGCTGCACACAGCTACACAGTGCTCTGTGTTTGTCTCTGGCCAAGTGAAATGTTCTATTACAGTTCTATTGCTTGTTTTCCCTCGTAACATTTACATATTAGAAACTCACAACAGCACAAGCATTCAAACACATATGCAGTTACACGACAAGAGAAATATAGAAGTATAGATGCACAATAAGCCGGTAACATGTGTCAGTGCATTCTGTTGCAGCTGTGGTCTACAGGTGAACATCAGCAAACTCCCGCCATGATGAGGGAGACAGTAATGGAGGAGCTGCTGTGAGAGATAATTAGATTAAATGAAAATGCATGTTGTCTGGGAGTGACGTCCTAAACATCTAATTAAAATGAATTTGCTGCAGAACAGGCGGGACAGATGCTGTCATCTTTACAAATAACAGCGGCCAAACCACAGAACTCAAGAGAGCTGAGACATTAAAACACTGCATCAGAGAGCAGGGAACAGATTAAAAACGCTACAGATCGAAGCTCTTTGAATTAATCTGTGTGATTTAAGCATTGTAGCATTTCTCATATAATGTGTCAATTCATAAGCATTGCACCTGCAGTAAGATTGAAGTCAGCATGAAACAGATTGCCTTTTCTTCCCTGTTGTGATGTATATCTGGGCACATTGCTTACAAACAAACTCAGATTACTGATAGCAGATTACATAACATAAACTGTGGTAAAGTAATATGTTGGGGGGGAAAAGATGCAATTAATTGCAAGTACATGATTTGTTTTTGGAAATGTATTACATAATCCAGATTACATGTATAATCTAACAATAATGAACTACCCAGCATTATGTGTATTAATTAAATAAAATAGAAACAACCATCAGTATTAGTGATTACTGATTTTGTCCATCAGTATTCAAATTTATCGTAGAAACTAGTATCAGTGTGATATTAACACACTTGTGATGACTATAGCCCACACACACACACTTGTGTTGTCTGTCTTGTTTGTCTGATTGTGAGTGTTGTCTTGACGGGTCTTCAGGTGCTCTCATACTCCAAACGTCTAATAACCAATTATTCCCTCACACACACAGACACACACACACCTGTGACCCGTGAGCAGCACATTACGTCTGACATCTGACACAATTTCCGTCCGTCTTCCTCTGCTCATAGCTGACCACATCTGCCTTCACACTCTATCGATTTATCTACCTACCTACCTACCTATCCCTCTGCCCAGGAACGTAGCAGCCAGTGTAAAAGTGGGGGGGACGGTATGGAGATGTGTTCCAAAGGTGTTCATACAGTATAATAAACCCTGAATAGCAGAACAATGGGCATTTTACAGCATCGAAGCATTGAACACACACTGATTTCTGCGCAAAGAGATGAGGTACAGGTTCTGTTGTCTTTCAACATTAAATCATAACACGGTAACATGTGATTGGTGTCATCGCAACATTCTGTAACACATGCTTACATTGTGTGTTTGAAAAAAGTCCTGTGTGTGTGTTTGTATTAGTCCTCTGCTTTTTTTCTAGGGTGCATTTTACCCGAGACAGCCAAGTGGGTGAATGAACGAAAATTCACAAGAGCAACAAGATTTGAAGCTCATGGCAGACGCCCAAGACATTCGCGCTGTAATTGGCTAAAAGTTCGTTCACTCAAATCCAATGAACAAATCAGAGAATACGGGCGGAAAAATTGGCGCTAGGTCAAGAAAAGTGCGGGGGACAGAATAAGCTGTTTCTAAAAGTGAGGGGGACGTGTCCTCCCCAGTTGCTACGCCCTTGCCTCTGCCTGTCTATAATGTATGTTTCATTTTTTAAACTCGCAGAATGGAAAACAATTGTTTGTTTGTTTGTTTTTTTAAGCAATCTTTCATCTTAGTTATTATTATAGTTTTTCTCAGTCACTTAATTTAATTTTTATTTCTCAAATCATCCTTAAAAAAAGTGCATTTCTCAAAACAGTTTGTACAAACAGTACCACACAATATATTTTGTGCCTGTTACTTAATCAGACAGTAAACACAACAAAAAGCACAGCACAAACTCCACCCTGACCAATGAGTTGACAATCCACATCAGGAGTCACACTCCACATACTAGCGCTGGCCATTTTCCCTCTAGAACATACCCCTTCTTCTGTGGCACCTGTTGAGATAGAAACAGACAAACAAAACAGGTAGAGGGTGTGTCTATAGAGGAGAGAGAGACACCGATGATCTTTTCAGCTGTCCTCACTATACGCTGTAGGGACTTGCGGTCTGATGTGGAACAATTCCCAAACCAGACAGTGAAGCAGCTGCTCAGGATGCTCTCGATAGTTCCTCTATAGAAGGTGGTGAGGATTTAAGGTGGAAGCTGGGCCTCCTCAGCCTTCTCAGGAAGAAAAGACGATGCTGGGCTTTGCCTCTCTGATGGCCTGGGACAGTTTGCCCTTGCTGATTTTAGGGCCACCTTGTCCCCCTTTTTGAAGGTCGAGTCACGGGTCCTCAGAACTGAACGCACCTCAGCAGTAATCCACGGTTTCTGGCTGGGTCGTGAGATGACGCTCTTGGAGACGTCATCTGTGCACTTGTTGATGTAGCTGGTCACTGATGATGATGATCGTAAGTCGCAGCCTCTTTAAACATGTTCCAGTCAGTGTTCTCAAAACAGTCCTGAAGAGTAGAGATGGCTCCTGCTGGCCAGGTTTTCACCTGCTTCAGAACCGATTTTGAATGTCTGACGAGTGGGCTGTATGATGGAATTAGCATAACAGAGATGTGGTCTGAGTAGCCGAGGTGGGGTGGCGGGGCTCAGCACGATATGCGCCGGGATGTTTGTGAAAACAAGATCCAGCATGTCATCCCATCTCGTTGCAAAGTCCACAAACTGATGGAATTTAGCAAGCACTGACTTGAGATTTGCATGGTTGAAATATCCAGCGACAATAAACAGTCCTTCGGGGTGTGTGGTTTGCAGATTGCTGATCTATACATACAGGTCACAGAGCGCCTCCTTAGCATTAGCGCTAAGTGGAATGTATTTCACAGCAGTCCCTGAACTCAAGGTGTGTAGTCTGTTGGAGTCAGGTGAAGTCAAGTTTATCTTCCAGTGAGCAGACATTTGATAAGAGGATGAACGGAAGAGCCGCCGGCTAGGGTTTGATTTTAGCCTAGCACTGACTCCTGCCGACTGACTCCCGCCTGCCTGTTTCCAAATATCAAAGCTAGGTGTACACCGACTCAGTGGAGTTTTAGATTTAGCATATGGGGATGGTTAGCCTGGCGTTTTGTATGCTGCAACGCTATCAGTTCTTGCTCATGCACCAGTAACTGTTTTTCAAGGGAATTGATCACGCTGCACTGGCATCTTGCGGGCTGACATGCCGCATGGCTATTTATGGCTGTTTAACCAAGCAACAGTTACAGACAATAGCAAGGGTTTGACGACCCCACAGTGAGGTTCTAGTCACAAAATCTTACCCTGTAAGCTACTGGATGTCCCTTTCGGCCACTGGATATTTTGTTGATATTTTTAGCATCGCCCACCTCAATGGGAGATTGGGCAATGGACAAGCACTAACTATAGCGAAGTGGTCATCGAGTGGGTGAAGGCCAATACACAAGCGCACAATACTATCGCACAATATTTCCTTCAGCTCGTCATCAACTAATAAAGCAGCTGTAAAGGATGTCACACACTCACGAATGACTAAGATGAGTTGGCACTTAAGATTGAGCATGTCAGCTGCAAAAGTAGACCCGACTGTCTCAGGTGGATCACAGCTGGACTGCTCCACCACAAATACAGGAAACTTTACAAGTACAGCACATTGGTGACATACCTTGCTTGTAAACTGGATGGCCGAATCCAAGTCCAGCACATAGAAGTACTAACCAACAACAAATCTCAACCACACAACTCACCACCAGTGACCATGTTGTGGAAGAGGCAAGGATCAACACACAGCCCTTAAGAACACAAGCTAGGACTTTACACACACTAATAAAAGACTGTAAACCACTTACAGTTGCAGGAGGGGTGCCAAAGTTTAAATGTGGTGCATACTGGCACGAAAAGTACCCTGATTCCAAACCCACCAAAAATATTTGGTCTGGACTGGGGCAACAATCATTCAATTGGGAGATTAACATAAAATGCATTCCTGGAAGGCCACTAAGACCTTCATCTACATTCTAAAAAGATCTTCAAAGGTATCAGCAACACAGTACAAGTGATGAGCGACCTTGTCCACCTGTGTCTGGCGTAGAAGGTCCACGAACATGTGACAGGTTAACTCGACAGATGCCGTTTTTGAGCCAGGCATGGCCATGGCACCTCTGGCATGCAGATGGGCTCATTTAAATGCCATGACTTTGAAGGGGCCTGCAGCACCATTATAGCCCCTAATTCTCCTAAATTCTTTATGGACCTCCCAAAATGTATCTCTAATATTTACCATCATTTTGCCGTTGGAGTGACAGAGAGAACCAGCAACTTGCCTCACCATGGCACTGAAAGCTTTGTCTGGGGGGCAGCAAAGGGCACCTGCTGAGGAAATGATTGTATGCCTCCTTACAGTACTCCTTACATTAATCCAGTGATGCAAGCTTCTATATTTAAGGGTTAGACACAGCCAAGTGCATAGCTCTGGTATCCTTTAACTGTAGCTCATCCAGTAATGAACACAGGCCTATCTCTGGTTTGATGGAAGCCAGAGTGTGTGACCGTAAACTCTGTGCCATACCTCTGCATTACAAACTTTGGCAAATTGCTGTGGATAACAAAACGTCCAGTTAAAACAATGAAGTTTTCGATCATGGGAGAGAGCTCCTCAACCTGTAGAATGCCTTTACCTCTGTGAGTAATGCCAGAGTCTCTGCGCAATAAATTGCCCTCATGAAAAGCCATTAATGTCTGGTACAAATCCTCTGGCCCTTCATTAGACTCAAGTTTAATAATAGCAAGTCAATGAAATGTCCACCAGTTGATTAGAATCCATAATGTAGTCTGATAGCCTGGCTTATGTAATTAATGCATGTTGAGTTTTTAACAAAAGTGTTTCGGGAAATAACAGTAACAATAGTAGTTAGCAATCTGGCCCAGCATAAGCTCAAGCTTGCTGACCTTTTGTTGTTATCACACCTCTGAATAGTGAAGCCCTTGCCTTCTTTTCCCAGTGCGAGCCGTCAGCTAGAAAGGGGGTGAACAAAGACAATGTGTAAAAAAAAGGTTCTGACCCCAACTTTCGTTAGACACCACTGCTTCTGTGTTCTGTGTGTAATAGCCAGGGCTAATGTTTTGAGTGTCGTCAGCGGAGATAATCCACAACGCATCCAATTGTAGCATGAATAGATCTCCCCTGAGCTAACCGGGAATGTTGTAAATGGGGAGTAAATAAAATAACGCTGCCACCACACAACCATAACAAGAATCACAGGAGAAGCTCCACCCAGGCCAGTGGGGTGACAAACCAGGAGTCATGTTACGATCCATGTCACACTCCACATACTGGCGCAAAATATTTGGCTGATCTCTCAAAAGTAAGTATTTATGCTATCAGAATGAAAACGTGTGTCATTTTTCACAAACAAGATGTTAAAATTTTAGTCATGTTGTCAATATAATAAGTGCACTCTGTTAGTGTTACCTGATGACAAGTGAAACTCTGACAAGTGGATGATATTGCATGACTTTTGCGATTAATTTATGAGTATTTTTTGAGAAGACAACTGCACAGAGAACTATATAATACATTTTGAGCAGTGTTGGGCAAGCTACTGAGAAAATGTAGTGAGCTAAGCTATCAGTTACTCTACAATGAATTCAGCTGAACTACACTAAAGCTACGACCCTGAGAAATGTAGCAAGCTAAGCTACAGCAACATGGTAAAAGAAGCTTTTTTTTTTATTATTGAACTAACTTTAATGATAAAAAATGTAATTCAAACTGATTTTATATTTGTGCAATTATTTATTTAGCCATTGTTCCAAACCAATTTGGCAACAGAAACAAAGATAATAACAAAAGGTGTCGAGAGTGTGTATGTATTATTATCTGTAACTCAGTGCAGCTTAAACCACAGGATCAACCACATTAGTAGAATTAGAAACTACTCCAAACAGTAGAGACTTTTGTCTCTTTCTTTTGTACGGCCACGGCGACTCCCCCCTCGGGATTAATACCTCTATTACTCTATGAATCAGAAAACAGCGACGCTACCAATACACTACTGAGAAAATGTAGTTAAATTAGTAGCGTCACTACTAGTAGCGACGCTACTGCCCATCACTGATTTTGAGCAACATGCAGACAAATGCACAAAATCAGATGCATGTACCAAAGCAATCGCAATTTGTTAAAAAAGAATAATAAACTGTTGTTTGATGTGAAGTGACTATGATGTGGAGGTTTAAAAAGTAACTTTTAGAATTTCATTTCTGAGAAATATACCAAAGTGACTGAGAAAAAAAATATTACTATTAGTATTATTAAAGCTGTTGTTGTTGTTATTGAGCTAATAGTAATATTGTTGAATATTTGCTGAAAACTTTTTTCCAGTGTGGTGTTTGTCGTTCTAGTTTGTGTTTGCTGAGGAAAAGCATTTCTCTGGCATGACAGCGGGGGTGTAACACGTCAATTTTCCTGCTAGTACCTGCTGATAGCAAGGCTGCAATTTTTATAATATACCGTTTCCTTACAAATGTACTACCCTTTTCTCTTCCTTGCACACACACACACACACACACACACTCACACACAGTGACAAAGTGCAATGCTAGCACTTTCAGGGGCAACATTTTATTTTATTTTTTTTTCTTTTGAACCTGGCCACTAAACTGCATCTCCCAAACCTTCATGAAATGTTGGCGGAGTTGAATTGACTGCTGATTCGTGTTTGCCGTAATTGAATACTATGCATAAAAAGTGGCTGTTTGGACTCATTGAGACAGCTGCTTTCCCTCACGTCTCTTAAATGACAGCACTAACCGTCTCAGAGAGAGAATAACCACACGCTGACCAGAGCTGCAGGGCACTGCACAACACACGGCTGATGAACACCGTTTCAGTGTGTGCTCGTAAATGGAAAACAGGACTTTCTAGGAGAATGTTTCAATGTAGCATCAGCTCTTCCCTGTAACCGTCAAGATGAAGAATTATAAATAGTTGTTGTGATTTGATTTTATAAAAACAGTTTAAACCCTGAATTCTGATTGCACTGCAATTTAGATTTCTTCCTTTCTTTTTGGTGAACCTCAGCTGCTAATTTGTGAAAGGAGTTTGATAAACTCAAGAGGGGAAAATGCAGGAACTGACAATAGAGAAAAAGTTTTTGTTGTTGTTGTTGTTATTCTATTTTATTTTTTTATATTTTCGTGAGCCAATTGCCACTTCAGACCTGTTGTGAATTTCAACAAGCCAAAGAAACAGAACTCAATCAACCCCTTCAGGGTTTCTGCTTCATTGAAAAATGGGAAAGGTGATCTGTTTGGATTCAGTAGTGAAGGGAATCAAATCATTTATTTTGTCTTCACGTGATTCTGAATGATTCTGAATTCACCTTGAGCACCAGTGTTTTCACTGCAGAGATGAGACACACAGTCAGGATTTAACAAACACATCCATTAAGATCAAACAAAGCAGATGGGGTTTTCACTAAGGTTTGGTCTGAAGTGCAGTTTCATTTAGAACAGAGAGTGAAAAGGGGGAAATGAATGCTGAATATGTGTTGTTCTCAAGGATGAGAATGATATCATTCATGACTTTCAATGATACTAAAACACCATAAAGAGCTCAGAGAGACCAGAGACACGCATCAGTTACCTGAATTTATCAGTGAACATCTACCATAATGTCAAAAAGACCGAAGCCCTCTGGTACCCAGGGAATTTTGTAATTGTAATAATGTATGAACATAAAAGAAAATAAACAATTACTAACATTTCTACACACACTATTGCTATAGTCTGGATATGATCACTTAACCTCCTCTTACTGGTCATTATTTCAATGGTCTGTAAAAAGGTTTATTCTCACTTGACAACTACCCTCATTTCTAAATGTTAATTATTCAGTATCATTAATGTTTTAACAAATCCTGTGGGACAGTGCTAATAGAGCTCAGAGAGATTGTGGTTCTAAGTGTAACTAAGTGGCTGTTCAATATTACAATATTACTGTCTTAAAATTTTTTTGTCTGACATGATTTTAAATAAAACCTGTCTTTGGATAAGTTGAACACTTTCAGTTGTGTTCATTCGCCACCATTTATAGCTTAGTGCATTGCTGATTTCCTGTATCTAAACCTCTAACTGTAAGCATTAAATTTGTAAAACTGTTGTTAGAATGCTTACCTTTCAATTTAAATGCCATTTCCTTTCAGAAATGTACTTTTACATAATTTGTCCTACTGGTGACATTTAAGGAAAATTATAGACAAATTGGTTGATTATGTCACTTGAAAACACGTGTTGTATTCATTTATTTTCAACCTTTTTATTTTTTATTTAAACCTCCAGCGGTCCTTACATGACCTCTGACCGCCGTTATGAACTCAAAGGTGTCTATGACATCTCAGTCAAATCCAGCAGAGCAGAGTGGTGTAGCTGTAGAGCTTTGTGTGTCTTCATATCGTAATCAGCTCAGCTGTCTGTCTCAGTGTCTGTGGTGGTGTTTATTCAGCGCGACCTCACAACGATCTCTGCAGGCTGTTATAACGCAAACCACACCATAAGGCAATCAGTGGCCCTACAGGCCGTAATATATGTATATACTGCATAAATAT
>JAUYWG010000080.1:4533-16083 GCA_034779775.1 Enteromius afrohamiltoni | reverse complement strand
CTGTAAACCACCTTTTTTTCTGGTTTGAAGAAACTGTCCTCGTAATGCAGCCTTACCTGTATGTGTGTGTGTGTGTGAACTACCCTGCCTGTATTCTTTATTCTTTATTATTATTATTAGGATTAACCCTTGAGATAAAATCTTGTTTTCGAGGGGGTCCCTCGAAATGGAATGTATGAAACATTAAAGGATTGTTATTTTGTGAATTTGAATCAGCCTTTATGCCTTCCTTTACCACACGTGACAATTTGTGCGCGCATACTATCATACTATCATACGATCATACGATTCAAACTGTTATACCACAGCAGAAGTTGCAAGATTACAAGGTTTAAAAAAAAAAAAAAAAAAAAACTATGCGGGGGAGGATTAGAACCCATAGACTCAGAAGTGCTTGACAAAAATTCTACCACTAGACCACTGAAGTGCACATTTATGCAAATGTATAGATTTATTCACTGTTGTGAAATTTCTCAGATAAATATCATTTTATCAATATTTCTATAAATAAAAGAATATAGCAACTTTGTCGCACGGGCACTGTCTGTAGTTAGGCCACTGTTATGGGTGATTTGTAAAACTACTATTGCATATGTGTTAAATATTGGCCAAAATGCTTTGTTTGACTTTTCGGAGATCATCTGTTCTTCCCTGTGGATTACCTCTGACCTACTTTCTGTACCATCTGAATTTCTGGGTTTTGAATTTTAGAAAATTTAATTTGATATTCCGAATTGAAAACTTTAAGTTGTATTTTTTAAAACTGGATTTCTGCAGTCTTAGAATTCAGAACAAAACATTCCTTGTTTGAAAATACATGTCTATAAAACTAAAAAAAAATCAGTTGTGTTAATTTTCAAATGTTCAAATTCAAATTCAAGGCTATTTTAAATCCCATATTATATTTAGTTTTGTTAAACACTAAATAATTCAAATGTACATAATTGAAATTCAAATAATGTTGTCATAAAACTGGCTCAATAGGGAGGAGGGGTGGTATAGATATGGAATTTTTATTATCAATCAAATGTTTTGCCCGGTCAACTCTCACGTTCTTCATTATTGAAATAAATTTGCACTTTGCACACTGACTTGATATGACTACAGGATTTGACTACTGGATATAAATTGAACTGTTTTGACTGAACTAATTTCAAATCATGTAAATTGTAATGATTGGTTCAGTGTTAAATAATGTTCAATGCTTTCTGGAATATTCCCTAGGTCTCTTATGTGAATAATACATTCATGTTTGGATTGTTGAATGACTTACCAGGATGAAGCTGGGGTTGTTGCGGTTTCTCCAGCTGAAGGACGGGACACTGATCTCAGGATAGAGGTTTTCATGCAGTACCTCACAGCCATGGTGAGTGTGGCCACTCAGAATCAGGCGGGGCTTGAACCACCACAAAAGCTGTTGGAGAAGATTGTTGGCTTTTTATATTCTTATGTGTAATGATCTTGATATTGAAATATATTCATTGTGTAGTGCACCCAGGAATAAGGTCATAATGTAGCATGTTACTTAAAATTAACATTGTCCACCACTGCTTGTGTTTTTGTTTACTAAACATCATGTTGTACCTTTTTGGAGGCATTCTTAGATAAAACATCATAACGCTCCTGAAATAGCTGGTACCGTTCATCCAGAGGTGCTGCATCTACACCTGTACACATGGCATCACTCACTCTATACAGAGGGTAATGCTGGGATTAACAATACCATTATTTTAGTAAAGAGAATTTTACTGCAATTTTAAAAGCAATGCATTCATTTGAAATAGCATATAATACTGACTTCTACTTCAGTATATGTGCATGACAAATATAATAGATAGATACAGATACAGTCTCACCTGTAGTAGAACAGGTGCTGCTGGGGCAAAACTCTCTGTGTTCTTGCACTGGTCATAATGCTGTGCACCCTAATAAAATAATAAGGGTTTAAAATCAACCGCAATGGAATGAGTTAATACAAGCATCACATCATTTTTTTTTCTTAAAAAGGCCAGGATTTAAATAATCATAAAAAAATAATAATAAATATAGCTGCAGGCAGCAATTACAAGGCTGAGCTTTCCCCTCTAACCTCTAGTAATATGATTTTTTGGCATATCATGTTTGATATCATGTTTTATCACAAGCAGAGTAAGGGAGGAGAAAGAGGAGAAAGCCGTCTGCTATCTCTTCTTCTTCGATGGCTGCGCTCGGAGGAATTGCAATTGGATTTGATGGATCCTCTATGCTCTTCCTTTTGAGTAAGAGCTAGCTGCTGTGGCACAGTTCTTTATGAGTGTGTGAGTCTGCGTGTGTTGCTGAGGCGGCGTGTGCATTACGAGTTTATGACTTTAGTAGAGATAGGAGACGGGCCTCCCCTTTCTCCTCACTTACTCTGCTTTTGATAAAATTCTTGAGTAAGGAACACAGCGCTCTCTCTTCCCCCCAAGATGTTGAGGTGGTAGCAGGGGCTTCTGGGCAGAACTTTTAGTAGGAGGCGGATCAGTGGACCGTCATTTTCACTGGATAATCTTCAGCCTGTAAACCCTGCCTGTGTTACATGGTGCAGTGGTCTCCAGCGAGCCCAACATCATAGCGGAGCTGAGATGCTCGCCACCCCTGGGGGTCTCTAGAGTGCCGGTGCGCTGCTGCAGGGCACCAAGCTAGCAGCTCTAATGATTCCCAATATGGATCAAAGGGTGGAGACGATGGCACAGGCTTTAGTAATTGAGTGGTTCTGTAAGTTTGGCATTCCTGCCAAAGGTATTCATTCAGATCAGGGCCACAATTTAGAGTCCTCCCTCGAGTCTTTATCAGATTAAAAAGTCCCATAATCCCCCTTATGACCCTGTTGGTAACAGGAAGTGTGATCATTTTAACAGAACCCTGCAAATTTTTAAAAAATAGATTGGTCGTCTGCACTCCCTCAGTTGCTCTTTTATTACAACACTACCCCTTATCAAACCACAGGTGAGTCCCCTTACTTTTTAATGTTTGGCCAAGAGCCTAGGCTCCCTGTTGACTTTTTGTTAGGTAGGGGGCAGGAGAGAGTAGGCAGTGGTTGAAATGAGTGGGTTCTAGAGCATCAAACAAGGTTGCAAGTGGCCTTTGAAAAAGCCAGAGAACATTTAAAGGCAAGTTCCCTTTAAATGTATTCCCTCTATTTACAATGAAAACCTATTAGAGGGTACAAATGTTATATAAGGGTTGCTGTTGGGCTACTTGGAATGCATCATTCCTGGCTCCGCCCATAGGTGCATGTTGGTTTCTGCCTAAGCAAGGTATATTTATTTTAACTGTTAGGCTTATGTGTTGGGAGGTTGTGCTTATCATTTATATTTATGTATTGTACCTGGAATAGCATATTGTTTGCAGCTTTGCGGTTGTGTGTAGGCTGTCATTACCCCCTGGTAGGTCACGTTAGGTTAACTGTTTATTTGTAGTTCACATTTGCTGTAACTTGCGTGTTTTCATTCCAGATTGGTTAAGTCCATTGTATCTTCATGTAAACTACTGAAAATTTTGCTGTGAGCAACTGTGGTTAACAAATGATTTGTTTTAGCAGGAGAAACAAAGGTGTTGGAAAGTGCTCCACCTTGTGGGGTTTGGGGTGATTCGTTTCCTGCAAAGGACAGGATTAAGACAGTGCTGCTGTTTTGCTGTGTTTTGTCAATTTGTTTTGTTCTTTTCTAGCACAGAGTGTGGATTGCTGTTTGATCACTCACCTCAAGGGTGTGTGGTTTAAGAATCACTTTACAGCTAGCCTACCCGGTTACAGGTAAACCGTACTTGTCTTTTATTGTCTGTCTTTGTATTAAGTCATGATTATTGAGCTACATTTCGGGTCTTAAGTGTTTTATCTGATTGTGAATATAATAAACAATTTTGTATACCGACACTTGCATCTCTGCCTTTCATGAACAAACCTGTGTGAATCCAATTTATATCATGCATTTAGTTCTCCTCACTTTAGAAGGGTGGCTTAGTCAGCAGTAATATATTTTTATAATGGATTTTACCATTATTAGAATTATTTAGCCCCCTGTGGCCACGCTACACACATCACAGACATCACATACATCTTCAGCATTTAAGTCATTGATTCAGTAGTCCATTCATGAGGACAGACAATTGTTATACTCTTTAATGAATCAGCCGTCTCAACAAATCATTTGAAGGCATGCTTCAATTAAGATGGCGGTTTTCTTTCATAGTTGCTTATATTTGCTTTTTTTTTTCCAACATTTTGTGCATTTTATTTTTTTAAATATATTTTTTAAAACACAAAGCTACAACATTATTAATGCTGTTTTAATTTTGCATGCAGCGTAAATGCATTTGTGCTATATTTCTGCTACGCCGAAATGCATCTAAATGCTTCTCCAGTCATTTCAGTGGAAAGATTGGTTTTGTAGATACTGATTTAATATTTTATACAGTTAGGGAAAAACAAAATTGTAGCCTTTTTTGTATTTACCTGTATTTTTGCATCCAACTTTTAGTTTGTAAATGTTATAAGTGCACTAAGGGTCTGAGAGTAAAACTATTTTAATTTGTCTGTATGTACTGTATGTGCTATACATGTGGCAGAATTGACTTTTGACTTTGACTTGAGGCTATAGTATAAAAAGAAAAATTCAGTAATTAAATACTGAATAACTACCAATGAAACTGTAATTTATTACCTGAATGGAGCAGTTAAGAGCATGTGAAAGTTTGTGTAACTCCTTTTCCACATGTTGGCAGATGGGGCAGTGATCGCCATGTAACGCAACACTATTTACCAGCAAAAAACTGTGAAAACAAACAAACAAAAATTAATATAAGAATCCAATTAGCTATTTTTGTTTAAATACATTTTTGAACAATTTTATAAACCTTCACAAAACAATGACAAAATATTAAGAAATCATATTATTGTGGCTGCAGCCTCAGCATTGCATATTGCAGTTGCACTCAATCAAACAAAGAGAACTTGTGGTACCCGCAAATGAAGATGACTTTCACATTTACACAAATAAATGTGTAGATGAGAAGAAAAAAAATCATCCTTGTCTTAATCTTAATCTGTCAATTGATATCTCTGTTTTTATTTTTTGTTAATTTCTTAGCTTTTTGCCAGTGTCTGCCATTAATACTGATATTCGTGTTGAGTTTCATGAAATTCATGATTTGAGATATTGCGATTTGGTAATCGTAAAGCCTGCAATGTGGACATGATATTACTCTGTTCCAGAGGAAACACAAATGTATGACTGCCAGCTTTGATTGGCAGTCTTACTAACCAATAGAGTGAGCGCACCACTGTTCTCTTCAATCAGCACTGCTCTAGCCAACTGCATAAATGCTAGGGGTGGGAGACAAAAATAGATTCTCTGATCGCGATTCTCTCTTCAATGATTCTAAATCGATTCTGAGCTTGTTTTTTCCCCACATATGGCACGTGTGGTGCAGCCAGCATCATTGCACAGAATTTGCGCAGTGAGACACGTGCACGTTGCTTGACAGTGTGTGCTTCACTGTAGATATGCTTTAATCCATACAGTTTAGAATGCAGTGCTATTAAATGCACGAAACTTGCGCACTATTAAATTAAACTTTCAGATGCGCTGAAAACCTTTCATAATCACTTATGTTTTTAGGACAAAACATTTGATAATCACAAAATAGATCTGTGCATTAGTCTGAATGGAGCCTGTTAAAGCTGCAATTGTGCAATCTCACTAGTCATAATTAAATGGCAATAATGCTGAGGGAAAAAAAACAAAAAGCATAACTATTGTCTGTAAACATTTGGATAATTAAAGAATACTTATGTTAAATAAGTTATTATAAAAATTAGCCTGCTTAAATAATAAAAGTACATTTTGCACAAAATAAATTTGACTTAAAATTTAAATTAAAATGTAGAAAATGTAAAAGACAGGAGTCTCTGTAGACTTTTGCTAGGGATCCCAAGGAGAAGTGCATTGCAGTAGTCCAGTCTGAAGGAGATGAAGGCATGCACCAGTTTTCTGCATCTGGTAAGGTGAGAATGGGGCAATGGAGTTTGGAGATGTTACAAAGATGATAAAAGGAGGTCTTGCAGAGGTGGTTGATATGGGATTAAAAGGTGAGTTAGAGTCCATTTTTACACCAATATTAGTAACTGTTGATGAAAGAGTGATATTGGAGCAAGAAAAGGTGATGGCGGTTATGGGGGATGATGGTGATGATGAGGATGGGGTTGCAGCTGTGGCCTTTACATATAGTGTCATCAGCGTAGCAATGAAATGAAAAGGATGGGGCCAAGGACAGATCCCTGGGGAACACCGCAGGAAACTGTGTGTATATTTGAAGCGGAGAGACCCATTGAGTTGTATTCAGTCTGGTCAGTGAGATATGATTGGAACCAGCTGAGGGCAGTGTCAGTGAGTCCAATAGTGAAGTGGAGCCGATTTAGAAGAATGATATGGTCAACCATATCAAATGCTGCAGACAGGTCCAGGAGGATAAGGAGGGAAGGAGAGCCAGCATCGGATGATATCAGGAGGTCGTTTGTGACTTTTACTAGTGCAGTTTCTGTGCTGTGGGCAACCCGAAAACCAGACTGGAATTTTTCAAAGAGGTTATTGTTTTTTAAGTGGTTCTGAAGTTGTTTGGCAACTGCTTTCTCAAGCACTTTGGATATGAAGGGAAGATTGGAGATGGGTCTACAGTTTGAAAGTACCTCTGGGTCAAGATTGTGTTTTTTGAGAAGTGGTCTTATAGTGGCTTTCTTTAAAACAAGTGGAACATAACCAGTTTGGAGGGAGTGATTTATTACAGAGGTGATCAGAGGACTTAAGATAGTGATATGGGTTTGTACCAGGGAGGTTGGGAAAGGGTCTAAGGCACAGGTAGATGGTTAAATTTTCCTGATGATGCACTGTACCTCTTCTGATGGAATCAGAGGAAAACAGTTTAGGGGTTGTGAGATAGCACATGTTGGGGGAGCAGTTTGTGTGGGGGGACCAGAGAGAGCAGTGCGAATGTGCTCTATCTTGGATGAGAAAAAGTCCATAAAACAAATAGTTGACAGTGGAAAAGAGTTGTTTGGAGTTTCCCGGACACTTTCTGATGGCATTTGCATAGAACTGTGACCTTGCCTTTTTGAGAGACTTTGAATATTTTTCTTGATGCTCCCGACAGGCTTGTCTGTGGACAGTGAGGTCAGATGTTTTACAGCACCGCTCAAGGATCCGCCCTGCTGTCTTCATTTTCCGAAGCTCATCTGTGAACCAGGGTGCTGAGCGAGAGAAAGTCACAGCTCTGGTTTTGATGGGGGCATGGTGGTTCAGAAGGCTACTCAGATGGCTGTTATAGTAATCCACTGCTTCGTCGGCTGATGTGAAATATGTGGAAAGGCATCTGCTGCCAAGTGACCTGTGTTAATATTTTTGATGTTTCTGAAGCAAATTTTGCGTTTGGGCTTGGAGTGACTGGGAAGTGATGACAACTGCATGGAAATGACCTTATGGTCAGAGACACCTAGGTCGAATACATGCAGGTTTGAAAGTGCCACAGAGTTTATGATGACCAGATCCAGTGTGTGCCCCCTGTCTAGGGGCATCAACAAGCTGTTTTAAGTTGTAGCAGTCGAGTAGTTGAAGAAATTCAGTGGCGAGGTGGCAGGAGGGGTTGTCAACATGGATGTTTATATCGCCCAAGATGATAACATCAGCAGGAGGATGTGCAGAAGGTTGTGAGGAGATTTGACATCTCCAAGATAAAAGATGAGTTTGATTTAGATGGCCAGTAAATGAGGAAGAACATCAAGGGGGAAGGATGCTTGCACTTAAATGCAAGGCATTCAAATGAAGATGCAGAGGTCATAGCAGACTGTAATCCACTCCACGTTTTCCATCTGGCTCCCGGCACGGTGTTGCTATAGTGACGCTAGAGCTACTTGTCCAGCATGAGACAAGTGCTCTGATGCAGAGTGTGCAGAGCGACAGCTCGCGTGACTGACCAGAGAGCCGGGATGCAATTTGTCTGTGAGTAAAGAAACTTTCTTTTGGAGCGTCTGTGGATGTAGTTCAAGTTGTTTTATGACTTGTATGCATGGAGGAGTGAAGAAACTGTTGAGATTTATCAGCTGGACGGCTGAATAACTCAGCATGGTAATAACAGCAACGGTGCGCCACGAGGGTGCTAAGTTAGCTTAAAAAAGCTAAAACAGACTTTCAGCTATCCACTGAAAAGTTCCGATGGATGACAACAACTTTTCAGAGAGCAGTGAAGTTCAGGACTCAACGGAGAGCTGCTGCAACCACAGTGGCAGCAGCGGGGATGCACGGTCCCCTCCAGTTGAGCCGGCAACAGCAGGTTAGGCAACTTAACTATTCACAGAGGATCCTCGATAGTTACGGGGATAGGTAAAGAAACAGACTCAAATCTGACAGTGCTATTTAACTTAGGCTTAAGATTCATTTTGGCATGGCTAGGGAAGCAGCGAACAGACAGCGCCAGCGTCCTCCCTCGATGGCCAACATTCAAAAGACCCCAAACCCATTTAGCACCTACCCTTTCTGAGATACACAGCAGACTGATGGGTCTCAATGGCTGGATGTCTAAGTGTGCCTGCAAAATAGCATAGGTTTTATAGATAATTGGACAAGTTTTTGGGGCAAATGTGACCTGTTGAAAAGAGATGGTCTTCATCCCTCTTGGGGTGGTGCCGCTAACTGGGACCCAGGTCAGGCAGCAGACAGACTGGCTAAACCGACCGTCTGCTAGCCAGCTCACATCACAGCAGTCAGTTAATTCTCAGCACATAGAGACTCTTTCACCTAGGTATTATACTATAGAGACTGTGTCTGTTCCCTGAACTAGAAAACACAGAAAACATTCAAACCAAATTAAGAGTAACAATTGAATTGACGTTCAAAAAATAAAAGCTCTTTTTGTAAATGATTTGATCAATGATCATAACTTAGATTTGCTCCGTTTGACAGAAACGTGGCTAAAACCAGATCTATACATTACTTTAATTGAGTCTACACCCCAAGATTACAGCTATAAAAATGAGCCGAGAGGCAAAAGAGGTGGTGTTGATACAATTTATAGCAATATTCTCTGTATTTCTCAGAAGGCAGGCTTTAAATATAATTCGTTTGAAGTTATGGTGCTGCAGGTAACATTATCTAAAGAAACATGTGATAGTTATAAATCCCTCGTGAAGTTTGTCCTGGCTACTGAATACAGACCAACAGGGCAACACACAGACCTTATTAAAGAGTTTGCTGATTTTCAAACCAAGTATGGACTGCAGATAAAATCTTAATTGTTTGTTATTTTAATATCCATGTTGATAAAGAAAAATATGCGTTAGGATCTGCTTTCTTAGATATTCTGAACTTTATGGGGTTAGACGGCACGTTTTAGGATCTACTCACTGTTGAAATCATTCTCTAGATTTAGTACTGTCTGATGGAATTGATGTTAATGGTGTTGAAATTCTGCAGCAAAGTGATGATATCTCAGTCTTTGGTAAACTCCATATAGATAAACCTGTAAATTCTGCACGCTGTTACAAGTATGGTAGAACCATCACTTCTACCACAAAATACTACTTTGTAAGTAATCTTTCTGATTTATCAAAATTCCTTAGCACGTCTAAATAGCGTAGAAAAATTTGATGACGCAACAGAAACCATACACTCTCTCTTTTCTAGCACTATAGATACAGTTGCTCCTTTTACCTTCTTTAGAAAGGTAAAAAGAAACCAATTTGACTCACTGGTTCAATGAGCACACTCGCACCCTAAAAGAGAGCAGCTCGGTAAATGGAGCGTAGCTGGAAGACAACAAAACTAGAAGTGTTTCATTTAGCTTGGCAGGAAAATATGCTAACTTACAGAAAAACATTAAAAATGACTAGAGCTGATTACTTTTCATCTCTATTAAAAGAAAACAAACATAACCCTCGGTATCTATTCAATACAGTGAATAAATTAACAAAAAAAAGAAAGCATTAACAGGTACTAACTTTCCACAAGACCACAGCAGTAATTACTTTATGCAATATTTAAAATATATTAGAGATAAAACAGATGTGCAGCCATCAGCTATAGTATTGCATCAGATTTAGCGCAATTATTGCAATGTATTTTCCCTGAGAAATAAGTATCAATCCTCACAATTGTATTCCTTTTTAGAGAAAAATGGTATCTGTGAGGATTTCCAATCAGGATTTAGACCATATTATAGTACTGAGACTGCTCTTATTAGAGTTACAAATTACCTGCTTCTATCATCTGACTGTGGCTGTGCTCTGCATTTAACCCATCCAAGTGCACACACACAGCAGTGAGAAGTGATCAACCACGCACACACAGTGAACACACACCCGGAGCAGTGGGCCTTGCTCAAGGGTCTCGCAAAGGTCTCTCAAGGGTCGTGGTATTGAAGGTGGAGAGAGCGCTGATTATTCACTAACCCCACCCACAATCCCTGCCTGACCTGGGACTTGAACCCACAACCTTTGGGTTACAGGTCCGACTCTCTCTCCATTAGGCCACGACTGCCCCTCAGTCAGCTATATGACATAAAGCACAAACTAAAACATATTGGAATAAACGCAGACCATACAAATTCACAGCCAAATTAACGTTACATAAAAATCAGCGTCTCACAGAGTGTTGAATGCCAAGGAAAAAAGGTGGCTTTTTAAAAGAGATTTAAAATTAGATACAAAAGAAGCCTGCCTGATGTACAACGGTTACCCATTCCAACTTTTCAGGGCTGCTACAGCAAAGACATGTTCCCCTCTAAGTTTCCACTTCGTTTTTGGCACGGTCAGGAGCAGTTGATCAGCTGACCTGAGAGCTTGAGTAGGGTATAAGGATGGAGAAGTTCAGAGAATGGGGGAGCAAGACCATCTAAGGCCTTAAAAGTAACTAAAAGGATCTTAAAATCTATCCTAAAACGAACTGACAACCAGTGGAGTGAGACAATATGGGGGAAATGTGTTAAAATTTTCTCGAGCCAGCTAAAAGACGGGCTGCTGTGTTCTGTACCATCTGAAGGCGTGAGATAGAATACGCGCTAACCCTTACATATAGTGCATTGCAATAATCTAACCTAGTGGTCACAAAGGCATGGATTACTGTCTCAAAGTGCTTTCTAGGAATAATAGATTTTACTTTAGCCAGCTTTCTCAGTTGGAAGAAACTTGTTTTAACTACAGATCTGATCTGGTTTTCAAATCTAAGATCCGGGTCCATCTTAAGCCCAAGATTTGCAATAGTTGGTTTCACACACTGGGCAAAGGACCCCAGATCTACCAGGGGCGGACCAGCAGTGTCACCAAAAACCATCACTTCAGTCTTCCTATCATTAATGTACAAACCGGATTCCAAAAAAGTTGGGACACTAAACAAATTGTGAATAAAAACTGAATGCCACACACACTCATGCAACCCCATACCATCAGAGATGCAGGCTTCTGAACTAAGCGTTGATAACAACTTGGGTTGCCCTTGTCCTCTTTGGTCCGGATGACATGGCGTCCCACATTTCCAAAAAGAACTT
>JAUYWG010000079.1:0-15144 GCA_034779775.1 Enteromius afrohamiltoni | reverse complement strand
GACAATAAACTGTTTCCTTTGTACCAGGAGAGAGTCACATGACCCACATTCACCACTGAACACAACAATGAACAATTCTGCTGTGATGAAGATGATGATGAAGAACATTGTGAAGAGTTACTGCTGATGACAGGAACAGGCAGACGAGCTGAAAACATGAGAAAATAAAGAGAAACATGGATAAATCTAATCCAATCTTATTTTTTGAGTGTGTCTGTGATATCAATTTATAAAATGATTAGGCATGTAAATAAAACAGGATTATAGAAAACAAAACAAATTATAGATAATAAAACAAATGATCTCTACTCACCATAGACAGAGACACTGAAAATGTTAGATATCAGTTTTGCTCCACTAATTTCTAGTTTATAATCTCCAGCGTGTTGAGCTGTGATGTTTGTGATGGTCAGAGTTCCAGTTTGATTGTCCAGCTTCAGTCTCTCTCTAAATCTCCCATCAGGAACATCATCATGTACGGAAAAGGTTTGCTTCTTTCTGTTCATTCTAGCTATGATAGAGTAGTCAGCTCCAAATGTCCACACTATGTCGTCTCCTTCAGGTATTTCAGTAAGATCAGTGCTTAGAGAGACAGAATCTCCCTCCATCACTGACCGTACTTCATATACTGTAGCCCCAAACACATCTGAAGTACAATAATATGATCAAATTGATATAATATTGAGCAGCTGATTTTTGAATCCTGCAGTAAGCTGTAGAATGATTGATTAATTAAATATTGACTAAATAAAATTGGTAATCAAATAATTTAAATATTTAAAATAAATCTTAATTTGTTCATGCTTTTTAATAAATACACTATAAATGCAAACGCAATAATTGAATAGTTTAATTACACTCTAAGAAGTACAAACATTCATAAATAGTATACATACATAAACAAACAAATAAACAAATAAATCTGACATATTTAATTATTTACAAATATCAGAGCAGTGTTTTTTTTCTAATATTTGGAGCAATATTTTGAATAAAGACTGGAATTTGAAAGTGGTTTAATGGTGGGTTTGGCTTTTTGATGAAGAGAAATTTAGTCGAAATACAAATCCTGAAACGTTATAATTTAAAGTACCAATTAATACATTAAATGTAATGATATCTGACAGGACCTTAGAAATCACATCATTAACAAAAAGAAAAAAAATAATGTTTTTATAACTTACCCATCGGACTCAAGCAGCACAAACATAACAAAACGAGTGTGTTGAACATTTTCCATAAGAGTTTAGCAAAGAGTCGGATCTAATATCTAATGTCCGCTGCTGTCTGCTGAAAACATCTGTCTATCAATCTTTATAATGGTGGAAAACAGTGACATGTTTTAAAGTTAGCTGTCTGTCCATAATATATGTAAAAGTAGAAGAATATTACTATAGTAATAGGAAGAATATCAATCTAGCCAACTGGATTCTACTGTAAATAAAAAAAGAAAAAAAAATAGTATTCATTTAGTTTAGTCATTGTTGTGCACAGAAAGTCTCACATTACTCCTATAAGTCAAACCAAACCAATCTTCTGAGTCAGACTGAAAGCTGCTGTGGTCTGTTTTCTGCAGAAATGTGTTTGTTCTGGTGGTATGGACCATCTTGTGCTTTACAGAAATGCATTTAGATCATGAGGTGAAGGGGCTCTTCCTGCTTTTGTGTACAGTTTAGACACTGTAACCTACGCACTGAGAGAAAAGAGAGCGTCATAGAAATGCTATGGTCAAATGTAATACATATTTAATACCTTTATCGCGTTTTATAATAAAATAGTTCAGTACTGTGTTTGGAAAGTTGGCATACCCTCATTAACTGGCTGTGAGAAAAACAAATAAATAAATAAGACAATGTAATTTTCCTCTATACGGTGATGGAAGAAGATCAGTTCTCTGTGAGAGATTAGTCAGTTCCATAACTTAACGGTATGTTGTCGTCTTTATGTATTTGAGTAACATTAATGTTTAGAAGGACAGAAAATCCTGAAGTGGTTGGTTTTTAGTTTGTTTCTGCAGCACCAGCCACACATGAAGAAACGTGATCAGCTTAACAGTTGAATAAAGTGGGGCAGTTGTGGTGTGTGTGTGGGTGTATTGTTCACTTCTTACTTGTGTGTGTGCACTTAGATATGTTTAATGCAGAGCACAAACACACCCTACAGCACACATATTTGTATTATGATTTTGCAGTTACCAAAGTAGTAAGGTTGAACCCTGTGCAATGGAGTGACATTTTTTGAATCAGTCACCTTCATGCGAACTTGTCACAAATCACATGATTAGGCAAAAGAGTCCCTCAAAGAGTGGAGGGATTTTGTAAAATCCCACAATCTGGAATCTCACTGCACTGCTGATAATCATTCAAATTAAAATAACTGTGCCTGTGTCCTGCAGAGTTTAGCTCCAACTCGCCTCAACTTACCTGTCTGGAAGTTTACGTATACCTAGTAAGATCTTGATTAGCTGCTTCAGGTGTGTTTGATTAGGGTTGGAGTTAAACTCTGCAGGACACTGGACTTCCAGAACCATATCTGGTGACTCCTGCTCTATTGGATCATCATCATCAACATCAGTATCAGTATCAGAGTCTTGGAGGTTTTTTGGTACAAGGGCCTGAAGAGTGCATATTGTTGTACTATAGAGACTGCTGACATTCATCTAGTAATTGTATAAAACAATAACAACAACCAAATAAATAACAATATTTTACAATTTTAGTAGTGCTAGTACACCAACATTTGTCGTTTAAGCAATTGCCTCTCATAATTATGATTTCCACAAATTAATTAATTCCACAAGCTGACTACAGTCAGCTTGAGTTAAGTTAGGTACTCCTCTCAATGAAATATAGTGACACAAAATGTGCTCAACCATTTGGTCGAGCAGGCAGTTAAAGGGTTAGAGCTGTTCAGCTGTCCTCCCAAGCACTGCACATTTGTCTCTCTGCATCTGATACATCCATTTTAGGACTTACTGATGAGTTGAATCAGGTGTAATGTATGTGTGACAAGGCTCTCGGCAAGGTAGGATCCATGTGTGGTATTTATTCGGGGTCAAGAGTAAAGGTGGGGTCGAGAACCAGAAAACCGGGTTATAAAGTAGTGGCCTAGCTAGGGTGCGCAGGAAAGATCCAGGTAGAGACCGGGAGAGTCAGAATGGTTAATGGTGAATGGTGAAGGCTCTTTATGGTGGTGGGGAGAAGGCGAGCCAGAAGCCCCTATATGAGTGAGACAAAACGTGCAAGGCTGAGGTTAATTGTAACCAGTAAAAATCTATTTAGAGAGCTCTCCAACAGACATTGTTACTAGGAAGAATTGAATAATAGAGCTCTCTAACTGAATTGTTACTAGTAAAAATGCAATTATGACGAGTTAGACAGATTACTATATTTTAAGCTAAAACCCTAAGACAATCGCCAGTGGGAGAGCCCCGTGCAGGAAACCACATCTTGCCAGAAGATGGCGCCAAATTTGAATCATCCAGTGCTCGTTTGGCATACTACCACACAGGTAAATACAGGTAATCTAGACGGTCTCAAAGGGCGCGTTCACTGACTGGCTGGTTCTTGAGGGCGCAATGTCAGTCTGGTGGCCCCAAGAGGGCTCTGTCACTGTCTGGCTGAACCAGAGGGGTTCTGCTGCCATCCGTTCTGAATTTGGTTCAATGATTCAATCAGTACCCCCTGTATATATACCAGTCTGTTTGTTTGTCTGTCACTGTCCCTTAGGTGTCTCTATGTTCAGATCTGTTGTTTACCGACCTCGCCTGTTTTTGACCACCGCCTTTGTTTTGCCCTTTTGATTGTGTTTTTCTGTGTACCGACCTACGCCTGAACTCTGACCATGCTCTTGCTGTATCTCCACTATTCCTGTCTGCTGCCGATCGACCCTGCTTGTGATACCTCGTTCTTTAATAAAACAACTTGCATGTGAATCTGAACGCCTTGTAGCCTTTCCTTTGTAACACTGAGTCGACCACAATGTCATGGCTAAACATTTAAGCTAGGCCTTTTTAACATTTATCCGTTCTCTGTAACTACACCTGATAGCCTATTGAGCTCAGAAGAACTAGCAGGACTCCAAGCAGCCATTAATCCCATGGGACCATCAACATCAAATGGCACCAATTCACTACATACACACTTACTGGGTAAACAGTGAACAACACTTTATTTATTTTTCCCGGAATCGGGATGGAAGCTGTAGGCTCTCAAAGCATGTAGATGCTTTAGGTAGGTTACAGTGTGTAACCTCCACTTTCATGGAAGCAGTAGGAACTTCCCAACCCGCCCAGAACTTAATAAGAGCTTTCAGCTCAGGACTGGAGGCTGTGAAAACAGATACAAAGCAAAACATGAGTGTGATTTGTTTTCTCTCTCTTTTTCCTTCTCTCTCTCTGTCACGGTTGGTGTTTGTGGATTGAAGAGATCGCAGGTAACGTTGATTGAAATAATAAAGTATTTTAATAAACATGAAAGCAAACACAGAGAACTCCAACGTAACACATCTATTGACCGACCAACTGAAGAGACAGGGGATTTAAACAACTAATGAACTAGACAAGACACAGCTGGGGAAACACAGGTGGACATGACATGAATTAACTAATAATCACACATTGACACAGGAAGGACCAAATAAGGGCAAACAGGAAGACATGAACTGAAACTAAACTGAAACCAAAACAGGAAGACATGAAAACGAAACTACATTTACATCTACATTTACATTTATTCATTTAGCAGACGCTTTTATCCAAAGCGACTTACAGTTGGGGAAAACAGCAGCAATTAGTCCTAAAGAGGCGAACAACAACTTAGGAAGTGCTCATTATACCGTAAACCAGGCAGTGTTTAGATAGGTGCAGGCTAGAAAGGGAGAGAAAGGATACGAGAAGTTTAAGAGATTTTTTTTGGATTAAAGAGATTGCAGGTAACATTGATTGAAATAATAAAGGCTTTTAATAAACATGAAAGCAAACACAGAGAAATCCAACGTAACACATCTATTGACCGACCAACTAGAACTCAAGAGACGGGGGATTTAAACACAAGAACTAATGAACTAGACAAGACACAGGTGGACATGAACTGAAACTAAACTGAAACCAAAACAGGAAGACATGAAAACTAAACCAAGAATACAAAAACACAGACTTAAAACAGAACCAAACAGACATAGAACGTTACACTCTCACACACTCACTATATAGCTGTGATAAAAGAAAGTGAAAACATATTAAAGATTTTTTTTAATAAATGTTAGGGGTATAACAATACACTAGGGTTGCATAGTATACTTATTAACTAACATGTAATTAAGGTGGTGCTGCAGTACTGCATTTATACAGTAATTCATATGACTCATGTCAAAGTTACATTAGCTGTTCATTAGTTCTTGATTGATTAATACATGTCTTACCTAATCATTAGAAAATTGTCAAGAAATTACTAATATACGTATTAATGCACGATCATTCATGTACTGTTATTATAAAGTGTTACCTGCTGAATGTTCTGTGCAGCAACAACAAAAAAAAATCGTATATTGACAAAATTACATGAACATATATATTTTTTTAAATCCCGCGATCCATCATACTTACGGAGAACAGATAAATGTTAAAAAGGCCTAGCTTAAATGTTTAGCCATGACATTGTTGTAGACTCAGCACTGTGAAAACATTAAATGGTTAATTATAAATATAAGACAGAAACTCACCTGTTCTCCGTTCATATTCCTCTGGGACATTACAGTAAACCATATGAACACGTTGTTTGAGGTCTCGGGAGAATAGAGTAAATTGACCGATAGCGCCATCTGCTGTTTTGGAAGAGGAAGTTGCTCCATTGCATGTGTGAGAAAATACGTTGGGCGCATTTGTGAGAAAATCTGTCTGCACACGTGTGAGAAAGCCATGTTTTCCTCATAATATATATATATATATATATATATATATATATATAGCCTTTGCAACACACAATGCATATATTTGCTATATTTTCTCTCAAACTGACTTGTGTTTGTGCATATTACTTTTTATTTGTTTTTCGATTTTTTTTCCTTGGCAAAGCAGATTGTGTTTGTCTGCAAAACGCTGGATTTGTTTTTTTTAATTTTGGCACAAAAATAACTCCATATTGTTGGCAAATTGAAAAAAAAAAACATTCACTTTCACTTTTCATTCGTGACACAGCGTTTTGTAGCCTAATGCTTCAGTGCACTGGATGCCAACAGCTGTAAAGCGATAAGAAGAAGAGGACACAATGGCCTCGGGATTACTAAAGATAATCAACATACCACACCTAATGAAAATTATTCTCTTAATTTCCCCTGTATTATTCTGCTGTTTAATCGACCACGGTAAGACATTTAGTCTCAATATACTGTATTTCTACTGTGTTCTAACGATTTTTGTTAGCCTAAGTTTGTGGTTAAAGCGATGTTTTCAGTAGTAGTCCACATTCATACTTCGTGGGCACAACGAGCAAGCTATCTAAGGTTTTGCGTCAGGGATGGTATTTTACGTATTTAACAGTGCTAATGGAATTATGTAATTATTCCAATTACATATTAAAGCTATAAAGTCTGTTGACGCCAAGAGCAATTACGAATACTATAAATATAGTGAGCGATAAATGTATTGTTCTCGCGCTGCAGTTTCCAGGTAATTAAAGTAGCCTGCTTCTGCCTTCGTCTCGTAAACACACAAAAGGAAAAACAGATGATTTGAGCTACATGAGATCATTCAACGACGAGAAGTCTTGGGAATTTGTCTCTTATAATAATAAAGTGTCTCTGGCGAACCGGGGAACAGTCATGATAAACACTAGAGCACCCCAGAGTCACCAGGACACGGCTGGACAGTCCAGGATGGCACAGAGTTGAGAACCCCAGGCGGCCATGGAGGCTTGGGCATCGGCCGAGGCAGTTCATTAAAAGTCCATACCCCATTGCCCCTCCCGCCCACCCTTTCCAGGACCCACCCCTTACTGCCACCCCCCCCCCAAATTTTTTTGGAAAAACTCCCCGGGGGGCGCACAGGGGCCACAGAGTCCAGAGGGCACCTAGGAGGGCGCACGGGATGCGCGGCTGACTCAGGGGGCCGCACGGGGTGCACGGCAGACTCAGGGGGCCGCACGGAGTGCACGGCAGACTCAGGGGGTCCAATCCACCGTAGAAGGTCCTCCGTTTCGGGCACAGATGGTTTGTGCCACGACAGCAGGTTCTCCGCTATGGGTTCTGAAGGGTCGGGCCATTGCAGCGGGACCTCCGTTACGGGCTCTGGAGGATCGGGCCAATGCAGCAGTTCCTCTGCTACGGGCTCTGGAACTGCCTGGACTGGAGCGGGCTCTGGAACTGCCCGGACTGGAGCAACCACTGGAACTGGAGCGGGCTCTGGAACTGCCCGGACTGGAGCGGGCACTGGAACTGGAGCGTGCTCTGGCAGGCGTTCAAGCAGCGCGTGAGTCTCAGGATCCTCCACCTCAGCCACCATATTAAACGCCAGTTCAAAGTTCGCTGCGATCTTCCGCGCCTCCTCCCAAGACGCGATCGGCGGCGGCATGCTCGGGAATGCGGGATTCCTGCTCGGCAGTTCGCGCCGAGGTGGAAAAACCGGGACCGCGTCCCACGGTTCACTGCGGCGAGGAGTTCCCAGCGGCGGACCACGCCAAATAGCGAGCCTGCTTCCCGGTAGCAGAATCCGCCGAGGTGTGCTGGGGCTTGCGAGGATGTGCGCATTCTTACCAGCGAACGCCATCCTCTTTGTGGTCTTGTGTTCTGTCACGAACGGCTGCTGTAGAGCTCGCGCTCTCGCTTCCATTTAGGACGGGCAAGGCAGGACTCGGAAAACGGGATTAATGCAAGAAACATTTAATTAACTCGGAAAACACAAAGGAAAATGCGGAGAGCTCAAAACAGTCAACGAAACTTTAACACAAGACAAAGACAGACTGAAAAGGACCCAGATAAATACAAGGACTAATTAGACAATAACAAGACACACCTGGACAGACACGGCTGGAGGAGGATACTCGTAACGAGCGGGGCGGGGTTACAAATGAGACACATGGGAAAGGAAGACAACAAAACACAACAAAGACACATGGAACGCCGGACAGCATGACAATAGATAAACATTTTCTATAATGTATTTATTTTTATGTATAAATAATACATAAAAAATGCATATCTGATATGGCCTGTTGAATAATTTAGATTGTTTTATAATGAACTGATTTCTTCTCCAGGTGTTTTCAGTGTTATCACTGATGTACTGACAGCATTTGTGATGGAGGGAGATTCAGTCGCTCTACACACTAACGTTGAAACAAAACAACAAGAAGATATAAAATGGTATTTTAAAGACACTAGAATAGCTCAGATCAGTAGAGATCTCAGTTTTATCTGTACAGATGTTCAGTGTAATGAAGATACTGAGAGATTCAGAGACAGACTACAGCTAGACAATAAAACTGGAAGTCTTACAATCACAGACATCAGAACCACAGACTCTGGACTTTATGATTTAAAGATCATCAGCAACAGATTCAGCAGAGAAAAGACTTTCAGTGTTACTGCTCATGGTGAGTCAGTTAATGCATTTAAGGGCTAAATCAAGCTGGGTGCTGGGTGAAATCACATAACATATTACATATAATTTCTGTCTGAATAAGGATTTGATGTAAAATAAGATAATAAAATTAGTGCAATACAGAAATGCATGCTGCTTTACTATCAGATAAAGAGTTTGTTTAATTATTTGGCATAAAGGCCCTTAAACCAGTTGTTGGTTTCAGGTGTCTCTGCTGCTGAACGAGATGAAATGAAGAAAAAGTCAGTGATGGAGGGAGAACCTGTCACTTTAGATCCTGGTGTAATGAAAAAAACAAATGATTTGATGACATGGTATATTAAAGACATTTGCATCGCTGAAAAAAAAGAAGGACCCAGAATGATTTGTACAGATGTTGAGTGTAATAATGGCACTGAGAGATTCAGAGACAGACTGAAGCTGGATCATCAGACGGGATCTCTGACCATCACAAACCTCAGAATCACTGACTCTGGACTCTATAAACTACAGATCAGCAGCAGCAGAATCAGCATCATAAGGAGCTTCAGTGTTACTGTCACTGGTGAGTATCATTTAGTTTTGTTGTGTTTGAGAAAGTGAGCTTTAATTGAGCTTTGGCTCAGGTATTAAGTGATGTTGCAACCCTAATATTAGACTATTAATATTAACCCTAATATAAATTTATTTAGATTATCACTGACACATCGAGAGTCTAATGTTAACATTGCTATTTTGTTTCTGACAGCTGAATGATGTGATGCTATTTTAGGTGTTTTTCTTCAAAAACTCACCAGTTATATCAGTTAAAGCACTATGCAGGTGCATGGCTAGAAAAGTGTAAAAACGTTATAAAAATGAATTATAGTTTGCCCTTAGTAATAATGACTTATTTTCTCCTTCAGTTTCAGGTCTGTCTGCAGGTCAAATAGCAGGGATATGTGTTTTTGTTTTTGGTGTCCTGCTCCTTATGAGTGCAACTGCGTTTTATTTTTACAAGCGTCGCGTGAAAAAGAAAGGTGAGTATTACATTAATGGGAAGTCAGATTTTTTTTTCTCATATCGGTTCATTCAGAACGTTTGTTTCAAAAACTAGTCTCAAGAGTTCACACTTCCTTGTAATATAATAGTAAGAAAATTTGGAGAGCTGTCTGAGCCGCGAGCCGGGAGAACGGTGAAATCCGAACCCTAAAGCATAGAACCCTAGCGTGGGTAAGAGTTCGGCGTTCGGCACGACCACCGTCTGCCCCCCGGGAGGCATGAATAAATTTAAAAATGGGTAATTTAATATGCAATCTAACTGTCATGAAAGAGGCGGGAGACGTGGCGATCCATATGCAAACTTTATTGTTCCAGGCAAATGCAGAGTCAGACAAGCAGAGTCAAGGCAACGGCAAACATGAACATCAGAGGCAAAAACAAAAGAATAATCCGTAATAGTTAGGTGGGGTCCGTGACAATAAATACAAATCAGGGAGAAACACAAAAAAACAAGGAACGCTTACAAAGGGTAACGCTTACATCCACACCAAATGTTCAGCAAAATCATAGGATGCAAACGGGACTTTTATACACACGAAAACAAGGCTAGGGGGTGGAGGAACGAATGAGTGGCCATGGCGACAGACAAGGTGGCTTGAGACACAAGTTCATAATAAGAGTCCAGGGATGGAAACGTAGACAAACACACAATGAAATACCAGAGTGCCATCCAGTGGATCATGCTGGAACTTCCAGCTGAACTGTTACACTAACCTGATCTGATACTTTTATTGCTTGTATACTGCTTTGCAGTTAATCAGTGTCCTCCTTGGTTGAAAACGTTCAAATACATTTTATTTACTACACTTTCTGCTGTTCATAATTTGAAAACACACACAATTCACAACCTTTTTTATGAACTGTGAACAATGAAACATACAGCTGAACAAAAAAGATGTGTATTATATGTTTGATTGAGTTTGTCATTGTTGTTTTAAACAGACACCAGGATGCAGTACCGGTCTCAGGTAAGACTTTATGAACACTGAATCAGTTTGCCTACAAACAAATCTGATTCAGATCTGCAAGTAGACAACATTTTTTTGTGATTTATGTTTGTTTCAAAAATCATTACACTGTAACTCCAATAACAACTCACTCCTCAGGACTGCCCTGTCCTTAAAATAAAACAACGATGTGGAATGGATAGGTTTTTAATTGCAATATTTTATGCATTTTTTCATAGTTTTAGTCAAGGTTTTATTCAATATGCCAATATTTTTGCCAACAACTGTACATTACTGTAGAACAGAAGATATCAGTGTAATGTAGTTTATCGGTAATATTTTGGAAATAATACGATGTACTGTATGTTCTGCAAATCTAAAAAGAAATACACTCACAGCTCCTTGTCTATTTTTGTGTACGCAAATCAAATCATTAGTCCTGTCCCCTTGCAGTCTGTGAATCTGTTTTCTTACAAGGGAATGGTGTTAACATGTTGGTGATTGGTGTTTGTGATTTATCGCCTGATCAGAGTGACAGTCCACTGATGGATGATGCTACAGAGAGGTCTTCTAATCACACGGATGATGTAGTGAAAAACACTGCTAATGGCTCATCCTCTAATCACACTGAGATTGATGATGCCAATGAGATTTAACATCACTAATTATTTGATAAGTGAGGAAAGGATAGAGAACAGTGTTCTTGTTTACAATCCTCTCTTCATCGTACGGTCCTCAGAGAAATGGTATCATCATACAAAGATCACTACCAATACCATGTGAAATTTCACCTAAACTTCAGTTTCAACACCACACCAATAACTAATACAACCTTTTATGATTTTAATTGAAATAATGAATGAAAGCAATGCCTAAAGTTAGATAAATGTAAATTAAAATGTGATGTGGTCTTTTGTTAGAACTGTTAGAACTGTTGTTGGTTCTAACAAAAAGTGCAGCTGGTTGACTTAAGTTTACAATGACAAAAATGGCTGAATGTATGTTTTAAAAGAGGTCATATGGTTTTGCTAAAAAGAACGTCATTTGGTGTATTTGGTGTAATGCAAAGTGTTTATTTTCCACATACTCTACACATTCCAAATACTCAACACTAGGTTACTCTCATGCTATATCCAGTGGCTTTTTTTTTTTTTTGTAAGTATCATTGTTCACTATGAGAAGAATTGTACTGTAAGACCTATAAATAACTTGTAATTCCAGTTATTTTGTCTATTGTCTGTTTACATTTACATTTTACTTTTGATTGCTCTGTCAGTTTCTGATTTTGACACTCAAAATATATAAAATATCCACTGCTTGTAGCACATGCATTTTGTGTAAATTAAATATTAGGCAATTTATAACAAATGCTTGATACTGTTTTAAAACAAAGGAGGAACAGCTAGAAGTGTACATTAATCATGACCTTAATATAAGCAGTGATATTTGACTAAGACAAAAAAAAGAATATATATATATACTGACACCCCAGGATGTCAGTAAAAACATGGCACAGGATTCAGAACGCTCTGACTTTACTGTTAGAATAAACAAATAAGTACCATTTTACAAAGATATAATGGCAATATACATGATTTTATACACCTAATACGATTCTTACTTAACTGCAATTCTTAATTTGTCCTTTAGATGGCACGTGTAGCCTGTATAACAGATTGCGAATACTCCATGTGTATAAAGTACTGAGTCATCATATGTGCACAGGATTACAAAGAATAGGCTGTGTATGTGTGAATGTGTGTATATAACCTAATTTACTGAGCTATGCTGCCCAGAGCAATGATACGTAGAGATTAAAGCGAATAAGACCCTTTTATATGCACATATATTTATGGTAACTACATCATATTGGATACGGAGAAATCAAAAGCAACAAAGTTTCTCACTCGTCACCTATCGGCCTTTGTCAGCGTCACCAATCAAGAAGTGTCTGATTGGTTAGATCTCCTTAACACTGTCATGAATGAGACATGAGGCATGCGGATCCACTTTTTTAAATTTTATTAAATTAACACACAGGTCTTGGAACAGCAGGAATTTTAGAGGTTGAGACAATAGAATAATCCAATAGCGTAGTGGTGGTCACGCGATAGGCAAACGTTATCCAGTAGGGCGAAGACGAGAGAGAATATCCAAAGCACACCGCTTCACACACCGAACGAAACACAGGGAACTCAGAGAAACACAAATGGCTTGACAGGGGGAAAGCACAAGGTACATCCACACATTGAACAGCGAATGTAAACACACAGAGAGGTCCTTTAAATACAACACATAACGAGGAAATTTGGGGGCTGGACTAATCTGTAGGCATGGCAACACACAAGTGGGGTGGAGACATTACAGGGTTGATATGGAAACAATGGGAGACACTTCATAATACAAGTCCTAAACAGCGAACAGAGAGACACACAAACAATGAACACAGTCAGGGCTGGAGTGCCCTCTGGAGGCTTCTGCAGGCAACTCCAGTGCCATTCGTGACATAGCCCCTTCCTTAAGAGTGGATTCCAGACACTCCAGGGTGGAGCAGACAGCGGAGACTCCCACCTGGGCGGTGCAGACGGCGGAGAGGCACACTTGGGTGGTGCAGCCGGCGGAGAGACCCACCTGGGCGGTGCAGATGGTGGAGACTCCCTCCGGGGTGGTGCAGCTGGCGGAGAGGCCCTCCAGAGTGGAGCAGATGGCGGAGAGGCCCACCTGAACGGAGCAGATGGAGGAGACGCCCACCTGGCCGGATCAGACAGCGGAGAGGCCCTCCAGGGCGGATCAGAGGGCAAATACGTCCTCCAGGGTGGAGCATACAGCAAATACGTCCTCCAGGGCGGAGTTAGTGGTTAGTTAGTAACAAGTTAGTGGTAGCCTCTAAGGCCGAGTTCGTACCAGCGTCTGACTGGGGGTGAGTGGTCCCGGGAGCCGGGGCAGGTCCGGGTAAGAGCTTGATGGCTCCTGGGGCTGGGTCAGGGCAGAGTGAAAGTTCAACGACCTCCATGGTTGGTTCAGAGCAGTGCTTGAGTTCAGAGGCTTTCATGGCCTGGTTGGAGCAGAGAGAGAGTTCAGAGGCCTCCATGGCCGGTTCAAAAGCAGATACTGACTCCAGGAAAAAGTCTTGGGCAATCACAGGCAAAATGGAGGTCAGTGCAACCCCTGGTAGAGTCTCCAAACTTACTGTAGGAACAACTGAAGCCCCCGAGTGTGGTGCAGCCACCAGCAAAGCCTCCAGGGAATCTACAGCAGGAGCCGACCTCCCTGGAGGCTGTGCAGTCATTGGCAGAACCTCTGGGGATTTAGTGTTACTGGCAGGCTCGGACATGCTAACAATCTCTGGTGGTTTGGGCCATGGCAAATCAGGCACGTTAGCAGGTTCTGGCAGTTCAGGCCATGGCAAATCAGCTATGCTAACAGTCTCTGGTAGTTCGAGCCACGGCAAATCACTGTCTTCGATAGGCTCAGGTTCACAGGAGAGTTCAGGGGAGCAGTGTGTGGCCGACACACTCAAAATATCAACCGCCATGACGGAAAGTGCAATTGATACAGGAATAGTCTCTAAGGCGTCCATTTTGTGCTCAGGTTCAGGAGTGGCAATCATTTTGGGCAGGGACTCGGATTCGGCGATCATCCTATGCAGTGCCTTGAGATCGGCGGCCATTTTGCATGCCAACTTGTGCAGCGTTTCAGGAGTGGCAGCCATCTTGTGCATGGGCTCTTACTCGGGAACTGGCAGTAAAGGACCCCCATATGGCGTAGCTTTGTGGGGAGCTGGCACTACTGGCCCTCCATATTGGACAGCCCTCGGGAGTGGCGACAATAAAAAATAAAAATAGTGGGGACACTGGGAATTTTTACTGTGTATGAGGGAGACAGCAAGGCTGAGGTTACTCCATGTTTTAGAACCACTGAGACTGTATCCGAAATCACCCTCTATACCCTCATTCCCTATTCTCTACGTTAGTCCACTCATAGAGTTTACTTGACAAAGTAAATGAGATTTGTGCTTGACCTGCTTTAGTTTTTTTAAATATTACACACTGAACCCTCCATTACTAGTTGTTACTATAGTAACAACTGAACAACTGAACTGAATCTTTCTAAGGAAAAACTGAATTACATAGCTACTTACATATCTCATATAATTGCATGTTTGTATGCATGATGGATAGGATCACCTTCAAAAAAAGTTGATGTGCTGGCCCTTACAAACACATAAATTATATTTACTGTGAAAAATGCTATGTAAATAAACAGAAGTCAATTATTTAGCTTTACATAATTTTACAAATTGTAAAAAAAAAAAAGTGAATTATTCAATTTTGTAGAAAAAAAAAAAGCATCTGTTCATATAAATATCATAAACAAACATTGTTTTATGTTCAAACTTTTCTTTATTTAGGAAGGGGACCCATTGTAAGGAGATAAATATATATATATATATATATATATATAAATAAAAACACCTATGCAGTTCAGTTTGGCCATTCAGCAGTAGGTGGCGGAATATATACTTAAAGCGGACACGCAAGGAGCAAGAAAGAGACGAAGAAAAATTGAAGCGAAAGCGGC
>JAUYWG010000078.1:0-15704 GCA_034779775.1 Enteromius afrohamiltoni | reverse complement strand
CGTAGATACCACATGAGGATTCACACCGGAGAGAAACCTTACACCTGTCAACAGTGTGGAAAGAGTTTTGTGCAAAAGGGAAGCCTTGAAGTCCACATGAGGATTCACACCGGAGAGAAACCTTACTCCTGTCAACAGTGTGGAAAGAGTTTTGTGCAAAAAGGAAGCCTTGAAGTCCACATGAGGATTCACACTGGAGAAAAACCTTATACATGCTCTCAGTGTGGAATGAGTTTTGCGCAAAAAGGAAGCCTTGAAGTCCACATGAGGATTCACACTGGAGAAAAACCTTATACATGCTCTCAGTGTGGAATGAGTTTTGCACATAAAAGCAATCTTAATAACCACATGAGAAGTCACGAGGAAGAGAAGCTGTTCACATGTGATCAGTGTGGAAAGAGTTTCACAACAGAATACAACCATAGATCCCACCTGAGGATTCACACTGGAGAAAAACCTTATACATGCTCTCAGTGTGGAATGAGTTTTGCACATAAATACACTCATAGTAACCACATGAGAAGTCACAAGAAAGAGAAGCCTTATACATGCTCTCAGTGTGGAAAGAGCTTCACAACAGAACACAGCCGTAGACGCCACATGAGTATTCACTCTGGAGAGAGGTCTTTTATCTGCCATCAGTGTGGAAAGAGTTTCCATACAAAACAAAACCTGGAGGTCCACATAAGGATTCACACTGGAGTGAAGCCTTATACATGCCAACAGTGTGGAAAGAGCTTCACAACAGAACAAAGCTGTAGACGCCACATGATGATTCACACCAGATAGAAACAGTGATTAATGTGGAAGGAGTTTCTCATACAGAGTTAGCCTTAATTACCACATAAAGTATCACTCCAGAGAAAACTGTTGTAAGGGATCAGAGTGAATCAGACGCATAAGGTTCTAACAGAACATTGAAACATGAGGTGCCGAATTCCACAACTAGCCCTCAACAGCACAGGAAGTCGTAAATACCCTTTCACATACCCCTTGTGAGCGCAGACCCAACAGACATTGTCACAGAACAGCTTGAAAATTTACACAAAAGAAAGCATATTGAGAATCCCAACTCAGGAAAGAGAATATTGTGCAAATAACCAAGATAATGGTCAAAGACACAGGACATCATTATCATTACATGGGTAGAATAATTAAAGATTTTGTTGGATGGATCTCCATCCACCCAACTCAACTAGGACCAGCCAAAAATTTTTCAGGGGACCTTTAACCCATGGGTTTCACAAAACCACGTTCACCCTACACAAAACTGAACTCACGGTGCACAAAACTGCATTTTCATGCCTATTCAGGCCTGAAAATACACTAAACCGGACTTGAATCACTGATATGCACAACTGCATATCATATCTATCCCACATATTTATCATGTGTTAATAACTCATTGTATATGTAGTTTGATTACTAGTGAATGGTTTGTACTTTAATATCCGTGTTTGGTATGGTTTTACTTCTTCTTATGGCACAACTTTTGCTGCTGCCAGCCACGATGAGAAGAAAACCAGTCTAGTCTCATTTCGTTATTTCTTTACTTTCCATGAGAGTTTATGTAAGTTTAGTTTTGCCTTACCGCACCATATCAACATGGACTGCGACTCGCTTCTCCTTCAGCCACCACTCAATCGTCGGCCTCCCAAACTTCCACGACCACTGACTTCCAGCCAATCAAGAACCTCTGGAAACTTCTGCAACAAAGACCAAAGGCAACGCAAGTACAAACCTCCAGATTCAAGCTGAACTGTTGAAACTGATATAAATGTTAACCTCATTGACGAACTCAATGCGAGAGTTAATATTTTGATTGATGCAATAGCACCTATTGCTGTAGAATTGAGATTCCACATTTTCATTCTCTTAAACTCACTCTTTCCTTACTTTCTCTCTTCCTGCAACTCATTTGAATGTATAAATGCATGTTTATGTGTTTTAGGTTTATCAAATAAAGCCATATTTATAATTAAAAAGTTGTGTTTGTGCTTACAAGTTAATGATAGATCCCACATGAAGATAGCCACTGTAAAGAGTTTTATACAAAAAAGCCAGCAACAAAAACTACTACAGCTAGTATTTTGTATGAGAACCGTGATTTTTAAGGACAGCAGCAAGACTTCTAGGCATGGAATGAAGAGGTTGGTGACATATTGCAATATCTATCTTTTTCCATTCTTCAAGAATAACCTTTTAGATCCAGGATGCTGGATGGAGAGTGATGCTCAACTTGTCTCTTCAGAATTCCTCACAGGTGTTGGATTGGGTTCAGATCAGGAGACATACTTGGCCATTCAACCACCTTCACCCTGTTCTTCTTCAGAAATGCAACAGTTGCTGTAGATGTGTGTTTTGGATCATTGTTGTGTTAGAAAAGTGATGTCGGCATGTTCTCCTTCAGTATAGAGCAGTACATGGTTGAGTTCATGATGGCATCAATCAAATGCAGCTCCCCAACACCAGCAGCACTCATGCAGCCCCACATAAGGACACCGCCACCACGTTTCCCTGTAGCATCTTTAAAATCATCACCTTTATGACATAATACAGTTTTGAAAGCATTAGTTCGGAAAACAGTGATCTTTCTCTCATCACTCCAGAGTATCGAGTCCCAGTAGTCTTCATCTTTTTCAGCATGGGCTCTAGCAAATTCTAGGCATGCTTTTTTGTGCATGTGCTTTAGGAGAGTCTTCCTTTGTGGACGATACCCATGCATGCCATTGCTCTGCAGTGTGTGCTGTATGATGTCATGGGAAACGCTCACTCCAGCTTGACTTTCTACTGCTTTAGCTAACTGCAGTGAACTTGCATGACGATTTTCTTCAACCCTTCTCATCAGAAGACGCTCCTGTCCGGCCTGGATCTTAAATTTTTGGATCACTTTTGCTACAGTATTTTGACTGATATGTAAAGCTGTGTTGATCTTCTTGTATAATAAGTACTGCGATTTTGCTAGTTCTCTTACTTAGAAATCATGGAGGGGGTCTACATTTTTCAGCATAGCTGCTTTTTCACTGTAAGAAACAATCTGAAAAGAAAAATCCAGAGATCACATGTTTGTTTGGTTTTTTTTATGCATGAGTTAATTTAATATGTGTTGGCTACATTGATTTTACATTGAAGTTGTGAGGATTTGAAAAGGCATCAGCTCACTTTCTGCCACTGGTCGTTGCTTTTAAAAAACACAAACGTAGGTTATTTAACAAACAAAAATGTTCAAAACGTTTTTCTAAACTGACTTAAAAACTAAAAAAACTAAACTATTTTAATAGCTGAAACAGTAGTTAGAATGCTCAGAGCGGCAATATTTCATTTAAGGTGTTTACATTTCTGAATATTTTGATTAAAATTGGCGTAGGCCTTCTATGTTAATATGATTATGCTTGCTGCGATTATGAGCATAATTGCATTATTATAATCAAAGTATTGCGTTTACATGAGGTAAAGTTTAATCGCAATACTGCCAAAATCTCATAATAATCACATTAAGAGGGTCCATGTAAACGCACTCAATGTCATCTAATAAGGCCAACACTGCCATTGCCATAGACTAAGGGTTGTATACATTTGCAAATGCTTTTATATGTTCTAAGTCACGTAATTGGTATAAAAATATTGTTGTCAGTTAGCCCATTTTATCAATTCGAAATTAATAGCAATGTTTTTCACATATGTTGGTGCAATACATCATCCAGATGGTCCCTGCCAAACTTCAGACGGGCCTGGACATGGGCTGACTTAAGCAGGCGAACCTTCCGTGCGATGCAAGATTTTAAACCATGACATCTTAGTGTATTACTGATAGTAGCCTTGGAAACGATAGTCCCAGCTCTCTTCACGTCATGGACCAGCTCCTCCCGTGTTGTTCTGGGCTGATTCTTCACCATTCTTAGCATCATTGATACCCCACAAGGAGAGATCGTCCGTGGGGCCCCAGTTCCAGGGACACTGACAGTCATCATTAGCCTCTTTCATTTTCTGACAATTACTCCAACAGTTATTTTTTCACCAAGCTGTTTGGGTATCGTCCCGTAGCCCTTTCCAGCTTTGTGAAGGTCTACAATGAGTACTTTTACATGGACCCTCTTAATGCGATTATAATGATATTTTTAAAGTATTGCGGTTAAACTTTACCTCAAGTAAACACAATACTTTTATTATGATTATAATTATGCTAATAAGATCATAAGTGAAGCAAGCATAATCGTATTAACATAGATGGACTACGCCGATTTTAATCAAAATATACAGACATGTAAACACCTTAATCAGAGTATTGCTGCTCTGACCAGTCTTCTACGGCTTTTACTACTGTTTCGGCTATTAAAATAGTTTAGTTTTGTGTGTAATGGCAAAATGATTATTTTTCGTTTCGTTTTTAAAAAAAATTTAGAAAAAAGTTTGGAGAAGATATAACCTATAAGTTTCTGTTTTATAAAAGTAAAGTCCAAGCGGCCAGAGGCAGAACATGAGATGAAGCCTTTTCAAATCATTACGACTTGCCTAAACTAAAATCAATGTAGTCTATATCCAAATTTGTTCGGAGAAGCTCGTTCCAGGACACGGATGCACCAGCGCAATCACTTTTATTCTTTCAGTGGAAACAAAATAGCATTCGTTTTCATTTTATCTGATAAAGGTAAGATCCATCATTCGGAAATGTAAATGGTCTACTTTTATTTCGGTGCACTGATGTAAACGTAGTCACTTTTGACTCTTGTGTCTTTTGACAGCTCTTTTGTTTTGCTCATGTTGCTACTTAGACTTTGGCTGATTGTGGGGTGCACAGGAGTCTTTATGACCTCAAACAGGTGCTACTAATTTAGAATCATGAGCAGAGTGTAGCTGGACTATTTAAAAGAAAAATAACAGGGGCCTGTTTCAGAAAGGAGGTTCAAACAACTCGGGGTTTAAACTTGAACTCTGAGTTGATTTACCCAGAGATTAAAAACTCAAGAGTTTTGAGTTTCAGAACAGCTGATCTGAGTCGGTCAATCAACTCTGAGTAGACTAATTCAGAGTTAAGCGTGTACACCGTGACTATGAAAAGGCATTATCAATGGAGCGCAGATATTACCAGTCACCATGGCAACATCTAAAAAATAAAACTTGATATGCTCATGCGAAGTTATAGCAAATATGAGCACATATTTAAAAATAAAAGCAACACCACTGCATCGGCGAAACAGAGACAGTTAGCGTGGGAAAACATAGCTGCTTAAGTTAATGTGTCAGTTTACATTTAAATTATTTTAATATTTAAGTATAATAAAAAATAAGTAATGTAATGTGTGACGTTTATTGACTTTTCACTTGAAAAAGTTTGGAATTGGCCGTAATTTTGAAGTTATTTCAGATGAAATTGCATTAAATTACTTAAAATAGGCTACTGCATAGTTTCTACAACAAATCTGATAAAACAAGAATGCATATTAACCTCATGTTCAGTGGAAATGTTTAATTTAAGATTCCCTCGTTGATCAGTTTAAGATAACATTTCACAAATTAAGTTTTTAAAAGATTTAAAAGAGCACCTATGTGTCCGTCTTTTTATTGATCAAGTGGTAGAGGTTGATAAAACCTTAAGAATGTAAGCAGTACTAAAAATAGTTTTTAGAAAGAGTAATAATCCCATTAATCTAGTTACAGTACATTTTGAAGGTCAGTGAATTGAAGCTAATTATTTGAAGCTAATATTAATATTATTATAACCTAATATTATTTTTGGTAAAACTTTAGGTAAAACTTAAAATTATGTTCTTGAATCTAATTGTAATTGTCATGTAGTTGCAATCCTCTTAAAAGAACATGGCAGCAGCTGAAAATGACATTTAAAAATATAATTCAGGTAAGCTTCCATTATCAAAGAAATGTAAGAGCACGGCCACGATTGGCGATGTTAGTGATGTAAGAAAGGATTAGATCATGGATATACGTAACTTAATTGATAGCAACGAAAAACTGTAACGCTCAAACAAAAATGTAACGTGTAACGGTGGTTGCCGTCTGTCAGCGCGCAGGTTTCGTGCAACTAATACCAATGCATTCCAAACGGTATATGAAGATCATAGATGACAGGTGATAAGGATCAAAGCTTACATGTACAGTAGTTTTGAAAACTAGTCCCGTCTGAATAGGGCTACAGTAAAATTCGGCTATACATCCGCGCTAAACTATCAAGGTGAAAGTCACCATAGCTTGCGTAGTATAGACACCCAACTTTGTGAATAGATTAACGGCGATGTTTTTTTTTTTTTTATCGCACGTTAAGAGTCTCGCTGCATTAACGCCGATAACTGTAACACCTGTCCTGTGTCTCATGCCTGTTTATGTTGTCTGGTCCATGTGCTCTTTGTTTGTTTACATTGTTTCCTTATGTCTCTGCCTTGTTTGTAACTCCGCCTCTGTCATTACTGTTCACTCCCTGCCAGCCGTGTGTCCAGGTGTTCCCCATTATCCTTTGATTGTATCTTGTATTTAAACCGTGTCTTTTGGAATGTTCCGTGTGTGTTGTTAATGTTTCATGCCAGCTCGTGTGTCTCTGCATCTGTTTTAATTTATTAAATGTCCAAGTTTGATTGCACTTCTGCCTCCAAGTCCTGCCTGCCCTTGTGGAAGCAAGAGCGCGAGCTCACGTCAGCTGGTGTCGTGACAATAACGGCCCACCACTAATATTTATGAAATAGATTTGTGAACATAGTATCAATACTAAACATTTTTAGACTCACAGGATTCATCAGTCACTCATATTACTTTAATATTGTGTCGTGTTATGTGTCACAAGCATCAAGCGCGAGTGATTTACATGTTAAGTCAACGCAAAGGCACTATTAGACATCATGCTGCGCGATTCGCTCAAGTTGAAAAATCTCAACTTTGGCGAAAATCTGCGCCGCGTTAACAAACCAGGAACTTGCTGTAGTAGTGACGAGAATACTAGCAAGCAGAGGCAGAATTCCATATTATGGAGGATAACTGTATGTGGAGGAGCTGTACCACACATACTTTAATATGCGGTCTTCGTTTTGAAAATCACACTTATGGTCAGGCAACAAAACTTAAAATTTTTAACAAAATAACAGTAAAAATAAAAAATTTTAAAATGCCATTTTCCTGTTTATTAATGTTTTTACTCCACATTTCTGCAGTTTTCGTAGGAATTATGCTATGTTTTAAATTTATATAAATTATTAAATAAATATATTTTTAACAGCACAATTCACAATTCTAACAATAAAAATTAGTTTTTGTCATAGTATTTTTTGTGCTAAAAAAGAGCATTTTATAGTGATGTTACATTATGATTAGAATCAAACCTGAAGAAGATGTCACAAAGAAAAAAGCTGGAGTCTTTATAATTTTTTTCAATCATCTATTTTTCATAAAATTATACACTTCAGTTACTAACTGAAATTGATTACCAATAAACTGCAACAAAAACATCAAATGCATAAAAAAAGCAGCAACAAATTATAAATCACTGAAGAAAATATTAAATGGGGAACAATCAAACAACTGGGAACAATAATTACTGGTCTCATCTCATACAGTCTTTATGAGTTTATGAGTTTCTGCAGTTCATGAGTCTGCAGGCAGGTGGCAAGGCTTCATCGCTGGAGTTCCTGAAGAGTGAACTTTTGCGCCATGTTGCAGCAGAAGTCACAGCTTTACCTGAGCTGCAATCACATGACTTTGTTTTCAAAACAAATAGGCAGAACCAGACAAAATATTCTTCAAAATATATAAAAAAAGGTCATTTGCCTCAAACTCTTTGATCTTGGTATTGGAACTGTTTCAGTTCACAGTAAGCAGCATAGGTGACAAAAAGCCACAGATGTTCTTGGATTATAACAAAAGAGGAGTGAACAACATGGATACGGCATTTATTTATATATTGCATTTTCTATTTTTATTGAAAAGTGAATAATGGTTATAAAGTGAGTGGCACATTTATTTTGCAAGCAGACAGCAGAAGAAATACATGTGTTTTTGACTGCGTTTGTAATATTGCAGACACTTACATCTGCATAAAAAAGACAGCTCATTGTGTGCCACTTTATTTCTGTCTGTGTGTTCTGCGTTGTTCCTGGTTTTGAGGATGAACTTGGGGCATTTTCTAAGCAAGTGTGAGGGGTTTTTTTTTACACCAAGATAAAATCATGCTATCAATCCAAAATTGAATTTTTTTTGTAGATCTAGAAAGTGTTTACAGTTTTACAGAGACTCATGTCTCTTGGACAAAGATTTTTTTTTTTTTTAATTTTTAGCAAAAGTCATTTGGGGTAAAAAATACCCCGAAGACCACATAAGGGTTTATAGAAACAGGAATGAAAAGGAAATAAATACTAGATTCGTTAAACCACAGTTTGTCTTTTAGATATACACAAAACGAATTTTACCTCATGTCTAACCATCACAGAGACCGGGAGAGCCTGGTCGAAGCCCCTCCCATGACGCGAATTTCCGCGTGCGAGTGAAGCGAGTAAACTCAAAATGTTTAACTACGCACGATTTATTCACGCAACTGTTCGCGTCCGGTGTGAACGCACCTTTACAGAACATTCAGGATGCTCTGGGACCTATAAGAGGACCGTTACTTTAGGTTGTTGTCTTAATCCATTTAAACATGATACCAATTCATTCTAATATGCTGAGTGCGGTTCGAGAAACATTTATTATTTATAGTTTTTATCAATTAAAAAAATGTAAAACAGCTGAGTAACTTTTTTTTCAGGATCCTGTGATGAATAAAATGTTCCAGATATTAGCCTTTTATCACCTTACTATTATAAAGCTTGCAGTCTGCATGTTTGTTTCTGGAAAGAAATTATAGAAATATAGACAATGCTTCAAAATAGAGATGTCCCGATCTGGATCGGCCGATCTGTTTGCACGTTTTGTCTGTAAAGCCGGTATGGCTTAATTCTGAAATCCCGCACCTGATGGCATTTATTGCTGATTACTAGACTAGCTTTACTGACAAAACGCTCAAACATATCATCCGTTCCGGATCGGGACATCGCTACTTCAAATGATCAAAAGTGATGATAAGAAATCTACAATGTTACAAAAGAAGTACATTTCAGATAAATGCTGTTCTTCTGAACTTTCTACTAACCATACTGTGAATGATTTCTGAAGGATCGTGTAACTTGAGTGATGATGTTACAAAAATAGCTTTGAAATAAATTACAATTCACAGTTTATTCAAATAGAAATAGTTAAAATGGATCAAATAAATGCAGTCTTGTTGAGCAGTTAAGAAACCTGCAAAAAAAAAAAGAAACCTGAATTTGATGCGAGCGGCAATTGGGAGACCTGTTCAGAACAGAAATACAGTTAGAAATAGGCTGATAATTTTGCAGTGAAACAAAATAATAATAAAGGTTGATTTCTAAAGTGGTCAATCAGAAAAGCATTTGGCCTAATACTGCCTCAGAACGTGTGTTAGCCTTTTTTTAACGTTATTTCTTTAGCAATATAGAAAAAACAAGTGTAGCTTCCATCTGTGTCATGCTCTTCAGACATTGTGCCTCGGTGTGGGTCTATAGTAAAGCGCACGAACCACGTGAAAATTAGCTTCCGAACTTGCGCCTGTAAATTGTTTTTACTTTATTCGTTCTTGTTGCTTTTGTGCAGTAATGTTAGATAAATAACAGAATATTTGTTTTTATTAAATTAATTTTAAGATAAATCCATTTTGCAGGAGTCCCGCTTATAATTATATTCTGCTGCAACCCGCACTAACATGAGGACCTTACCGCCCGCATTTACTCCATTTTTTAAATCAGCAGACACAACGTTACTCACTCTTGTTATTTCTATTGGTGAATAAAAAGTAAAACATCCTCAGTCTGGTTTAACTGATGCTGAGACGGATAGGTGATCCCTCCCCTCTGCTCCCGCTATTGGAGACAAATACAATACAGGCAAATGATAGATAGTAAGTTATATTTATTTATTTATTTATTTATTTATTAGACATCAAGCAAAGAATGTCATCTGGAACCTTATAATATGACTAAAATAGGACCAATTGAGAACTATGTCCCCATGTCTATCTTTATGTCCTAAATGTCCTCTTTGCTATAGTGTGACAATAGATAAAGTAAAGCAAAATAAATTGTCCTCCTAAAGTCACACAGAGGACCATGACAGGACGTTCTGTTAACTTCCCAAATGTCCTCTTTGTAACTTTATCGTGTGACCAAAAAATAACCAAATTGGGATGTCCTCCTAAAGTCATATAATAGACATTGAGCACCAGCACGTTCATAAACCAAAAGAAGACGTTTTAGGAAAGTCCCTAATGTTCTGTAAAGGGGACTTTCTTTCTTGTTCTGCAGTAGAGCCAGCCTGAATGAATTCACCACTGCAATATCCAAAAAGTGGTAGAAAAAAAGTGTGGTAGTTTTCCGCAGCACTGTGTAATACCCAATGAGGGCGTCAGATACATCAACTCCTCTCATATCCCTGTGTGGAAAGCAAACATAATAATCAGTGCTTAAAATAGCTGTTAACTTTTTTGTATTCCAGCGAATCTACAATTTCTGAAAATCTTTTTACTCACTTGTTATAGTCTGAGACTGCAGCAGGAATGGAAACAGTCTTTTCTGTCCATTTCCCATCTGGAGTGTTGACCCGTCTTTGCACAGTCTTGTCTCCGTTGGCTGAATGAAAGGTCGAACACATGAGGACTTCACGTGTGTCCTTCCATTCCACGAAGAGAAGTTGGTCATCCCTGATCCACCTCATGCTTCCACGGGGTGCAGCTTGTTGAGGGTGGTTTTAGGGAAGCCCACAATGTTGCACCTGATGGTTCCACAGGCCCAGACATTTTTGTGAGGAGATCCCTAAAAAGCATTGGGCTAGTGTAGAACTTATCTACATATAGCTTATAGACTGAGCGCAATATTTTCTCATCTATCAGAGCCATCACAGAGTCGTAGCTCAGCACTTTGTTCAGTTGACTTAGAGCTACGGGGGATTTGCCGCCTTAAATGAAAAAATCCCAGGTATAGGCATGTGTCAGCAAGCACAAAGAGCTCTTTATGGGACCATTGGTACCTAGATGCTAGCATTCTCTCATTAATACTGATGCTTTTGTGTTGATGAAAGTAGCTCTTGCATCCCTCACGAAGCTGGTCATATAGTGGCTTTAGTTTGCAGAGGTGATCATAGGTAGGTGTGAGTTTTCAGCATCCACTTTTGGATCATTCAGGTGAAGTGCTGAAGAGATATAACTTTTTTTGCATGACATAACTGATGCTGGGAAGCTGATACTATAAAGGCTGGAGCCATTCCAATAATCTGTCACTGCTGCTAGCTTTACCAGACCCAAATAGATCAACTGTGATAAAGGAGAACAAGTCCTTCTGACAAATGTCTTGCCTTGGTCTCCTAGTGATATGCAGGTGTTCAGTGTAGGCCTTTGAATGGTCCAGGAAACAGATGATGAAAAGCACAGTTGTTCTTTTCCTAGGTCTGTAGGATTCAGTTGTGATAATTTGAGGCCCAGAATTTCGAGCAGGTCTAAACAATGGTTCTTGTGGTGAAATGTCTTGCTCATCTGGTGCATTACTTCTTAGTTGGGTTCTGCCTCTGAAAATACTAAAATGAGCAGCTGAAGTAGTTGGTTCCGATGGTGATGGTTGGCATGATTGTTCTGCAGTCCAGTCCTCATCAGGAGCATTGCTCTTAGTTCTTGCAGTTTTCAAACTACAGGTGGACATGTGATTAGCAACAGGAGGTGTTTAGATTTTGATTGGTTTATTGTATGTCAACGTCAAGTTTCAACGATGCCATTGGTTGCTGAGAACTCAAGAGGGTTAGACACAGCTCTCACTGCTCTATGTTAAAGGATGGATACCCGACCCGAGCCCGACGGGCCAGGTTCGGACAGATATTTTGAAAGGATGCTCGGGTTCGGTCACATGATGCTCTCATCTGTTAACGTTTCCGAACGCCTTCCAACAGTTGCTTAATAAAAGCGGACTTTCCACTCAAAAAAGTGCATGTGTCATTAGTATGAGAAAAAAAATAGACCAGGCTGGGATCGGGCTCGGGTCGGGTTCAGTTACAGCTCTGTCAGACGCAGGCCGGGCACGGACAGAAAAATGTGGCCTGATCCGCACTCTACTCTGTGTTCGTTGTTGAGTTACTTGAATTACTTTGCCTGGTCATTTTTTAATAAAGATATGAGATGTTTCTGATCTGAAGCAATCTTAACTCCCATATGAAACTCACACAGGACAGAGATTCACCTGTCAACAGTGTGGAAAGAGTTTCCCCCAGAAACAAAACCTGGAGCTCCACATGAGAAGTCACTCTGGAGAGAAGACTTATACTTGCTCTCCCTGTGCGTTCACACTGCCGGCGGCGAGAGCATAAAAGTGGCCGGAAGCAGCAGTGTGGCGCGTCTTGGACAGCGAGAGCGTCAAGGAGAGTTGAAATCAAGTCAACTTTATGGTAATGAGCTAGGACGCGGTTGTAAGATCTAAGCGAATCAGATAATTTTAGATTTGATCAGAACACAAGGAGCCAAAATTCCACAAAGAGGCCCAAAACAAGACAACAATGTCATAAATTTGTAATTCCTGATATCCTGGTATTGGCTTCAAAATGCTATGTATGTCTATTTAATGGTTGCGGGGCGGGGCGGGGCTTCTCCTGAATTTCAGAGATTGTGAATTATGTGGATAAAAATCCCATATAGTTAATTTTGGATGCCCAAAGGGGGTTGCAGATCTCAAAATTAATTCAATATAAATTCAGTAACCTGTCCTGACCTGTATTGCCTGTTTCTGACTACGATCTGCCTTATCCCTGTATACCCGTCTCAGCCAGCTTACTTCCCCGATGATGATTCTAAAGTGTCGCTGGTTTGTTCGCTCCTCACTGGCAAGGCTTTAGACTGGGTTATGGCGCTCTGGGAGGGCCGCCGAATGGCCTTCCCATCTTATCAGAGCTTCCTTCTTCAGTTCCAGGAAGTCTTCGATCATACCGCCGACGGCAGAGACATTAAGGAGGAGCTGCTTTCGCTAAAACAGGGCTCTGTTTCAGCCGCTTATCTTATTGCTATTGGGTGGGGCACTATAACGAATCAAATGGAAGACATTAAATATTATTTCCAAGCATATGTCCCCGCGAATATTACACTCGATATCATTTCTGGTAATAATCCCGCATAAATGTTTTTATTGTGTATTAAAAAGGATACGAAGAACGGGCACAAATTCTTGTTTTCCCAGCATGTACACACCTCTCACTGCGTCGTTTATGTTCAGCGAGCGGCAGAGAGGAGCAGAGCTTTCAGTTAAAACAGATTTTATGTTGCTTCTAACTCTATTTTATATGCAAATATAGCCAACATCACAGCATAGCTGTCTGCTGCTGTCTGATTTCATCAGACAGCAGCTCGATTATAAATCAGGGAATTTAGATTTATTTTTATAGTTTAGGCACTACATTTATCGAATTTGAGACAAAAAGTGCAAAGCTTTTCAGCTGGAAAAAGCATCAGCATCAATTTTGTGCAGTGCACGTGCGGTGGATAAGCTAAATGACTCGACTGTAAATAACATAACAAACATTGCAATAAAAAGTTTTGAAGAAAAAATCTGCCTTTTCATTAAACCTTTGAAAATAACCGTAACGACGCAGTCTCCATGTTGAGAGAATGATAGAAGCAAAGTTTTCCACAGTTTTGAAACATGTTATAATTTGACTGTATTATTTGTGTCCCCTTTAAAAATTGCTCGCGATAAAATTTATGTTTATTGTTCCCCCCTACTGTTAAATGACATTTACGTCCATTACTTTTCCTTCATCAATTGTAAATGACAAATATAAACCTCGACAGACAGATCTGTCCCACGTTTCATTTCTGTAAATAGAGTCACTGTCAAACACAGAACACCTCCCAAATCCTTAGTGGACAGATAGGTAATGTCATATGACTTCCCACTGTCTAGTGCTCCCAATTGTATGTCCCACAACTGAAGCTTTATATGATCTATGTGTACTCCCTTGATTTCAACAGTTTCATTTACAGGACCAACATGAACCACCTTCACCTTGACAACAGCAACCTGAAAGAAATACAAAAAGATTAACTTAAACACATACAAAAAACAGCATTTATTACAAAAGCATACATAATTTCTTCCACAAAACAGAAAAATCACATTTAAAATATGACACTCCAGAGCTCTCAACATTTCTAATTCTTCTGTCATAGCCTGTTCGGCCCAGGAGGGCGTTATCATTGCATGTTTAGCCTAGGAGGGCTCTATCTCTGACTGTTTGGCCCAGGAGGGCATTATTACTGCCCGTTCGGCTCAGGAGGATGCCGTCACTGCTTGGTGAATCCAGGTGGGCTTCTCCACCGTCCGCTCCGCCTTGGAGGGCGGTCTCATTGACCGTGCGACCCAGAGGGTCTTTGTCTCTGTCTGGTTTGCCACTGAGGGCATCACTGTCATCTGCGCCACCCTGGAAGGCGGCTCTTCCATCGGCTCCACCCAGGTGGGTGTTACCACAGTCTGCTCCGCCCTGGGGGGGACGTCTGAACTGTCTGTTCGGCTCAGGAGAGTATCCTCGTTGCCTGGTAGGCCCAGGTGGGCTTCTCCACCTTCTGACCCACCTTTGAGGGCATTTCATCAGTCAGCTCCGCTCAGGTGGGCGTCTCCCCCGTCCGATCCGCCTTGGAGGGCGTTTCCTCTGGCTTCTCCTCCCAGGTGGCCGTCTCTCCCATCTGATCCGCCCTTGAAGGTGTTTCCTCCGGCTGCTCCACCCAGGTGTCTTGTGAAATGCCCAGCTGTCAGTTGTTAAATTAATGTCCTTTATGTTGTATGTGTTGGTTTTGCTTTTTCATCTGTGTTCCTTTTGTTTTTTCATTCTATTTTATTAAATCGTCACCTTAAGTGTATCTCTACCTCCATGGTTCCTCTGCCTCACTGAGAAGTCGCTACGGCATCCAAACGTTACAATTTGACACTTACTTAAACTATAATATATTTTAATTATATATAATTATAGTTTTTTAAATTGTACTACACTAAAACTAAATTTGTGCTTTCTGATCCAAATTTCTGCTTAAAAAGTATTTGCTATATAATGAATATTTTAAATAAAAAATATGTGTCATATAAATAACATTAAATACTATGTTTTCTATCAGCCACATTTGACCCACATAAGGCCCATCAAACCTTTATTAGAACTGAACCATATAAGAATACCACTTAAGCTCCATATATCAGCCACATTTCCCTCAAAAAATACAGGTTGGTCAAAAAAGCACAAAAATCAGAGCATGTCCAGACATCTAAAAATAAACAGATGAAGTATAAAGTTTAGGGTTTAGGTTTCACCAACGCACAGTTATGAGCCTGGACCTAAATTAACTTCCTGTGTTTGTTTATCCAGTGTCTAGTAATATGATTACAAACGCAGTTATAGTCAAGATATATATAATATAATAAGTACACATGTATATATTTAATTTTATATTATTACAAATACTGTCATATAAAAACTGTGATGTATTATTAGAAACACCACTATAATAAGAACTGAATTTAAGTGGAAACAGTCTGTTTAATAACTCATTACCTATTTATTGTTGCATTGTTTTATTTTTGAAGAATATGTGTCCCTAACAAAGATTTAGTTTTATTGACAGAGCTGATATAGAT
>JAUYWG010000075.1:2225630-2242118 GCA_034779775.1 Enteromius afrohamiltoni | reverse complement strand
AGTTCCTCAAAAAGGAACAGGTTACAGTGATGTTGGGCCGGAGACTGCTTGGCCTAATGGCAGCAGCCAGTCAGGTGCTACCATTAGGTTTGCTTCACATGCGCCCATTGCAACGATGGCTGGCAAAATACAAAGCAAGTCCATACGAGAATGGACAGCGAATGATTCCATGAGACCAGGATTGTCTTCCAACAGTCAAATGGTGGCTCTCAATTCCAGGCCTGAAGGAGGGAGTCAAGTTGGGCCCACAATGTTCAAGGCAGACCATAACAACAGATGCCTCACAAGCAGGCTGGGGTGCTGTTTGGCGAGGCAATCCAGTACAAGGGAAATAGGATGCCCCCTGGATAGGAGTGCACATATACCTCTTAGAGCTGGAGGCCGTATTTCGAGCCTTAATCCATTTTCTTCCTCAGCTTCAGGAGAAGAAAGTGATTGTTTGTTTGGACAGCACAGCTGTTGTATCGTACATAAATCACCAGGGCGGAGTACGTTCAATATCCCTGCACAGGAAGGCTCAGGATCTCCTGTTATGGGCACAGGCTCAAGGGTTGTCCCTGAGGGCTGTACACTTGCCAGGAGAGCACAATGTAGCAGCAGACCTCTTGTCAAGGGGTGGTCCCAGGCCAGGGGAATGGCGGCTTCACCCAAAGGTGGTACAGGCCATCTGGCTTCGGTTCGGGAAGGCCAAAGTAGATCTTTTTGCTACACAGGAAACCTCACATTGTCCCCGGTGGTATTCAATAGTGGGCCCCAGAGGACCCTTATGGGTGGATGCTCTTGCGAACGAATGGCCCCCAGTACTCCTATATGCATTTCCTCCTTTTCCACTTCTGCCTGCAGTCCTAGCCAAAGTGAGGAATACGAAGGCCAAAGTCCTGCTGGTGGCACCAGATTGGCTTCAACAATCATGGATGCCGGATTTAATAGCCTTGCTGAAAGGGTCACCATGGCATCTCCCAGTCAGACGGGATATGCTGTCTCAGGCTCAGGGTCAGATATCCCATCCGAATCCAGAGAAGTACAGGTTACACGTCTGGCCACTAGACGGGAATCAGACAGAAACCTCAGAGAAACAGTTCTAACGACTCTACAGGCAGCCAAAGCCCCATCTACAAGGCGGCTTTATGCTTCTAGATGGAAAAGGTTTTCGAAATGGTGTCAGTCCATAGACATTGACCATTTTGCTGTGAAGTAGATTCACTTTTGTCATTTCTCCAATCCATGCTGGAAACAGGGGTAACGGAATACGCAGGCTGTGTCCACCTCGAGCCCGTCTAATTCCATGATGGGATCTTAATGTTGTCTTGAAGGCTCTGACAGAGGCGCCTTTTGATCCATTACATGAAATTCGTTTGGAATTTCTCACAATGAAAACTGCATTTCTCTTGTCTATCTCATCAGTTAAGAGGGTGAGTGAGGTTCATGCCATGTCTGTACATCCTGCATGTTTGAGATTGGGAGTACGATGGGTTACATGGGTAACCTAGTTCTGTGAATGAAGTCAACACGCCACACGGCGTGGTCACTCGGGGAGCAATTGTCACTAGTCTGCAAAAAGAGAAAGGGCCGGCTGCTTCGCACCTGTATTTATAGACCTTGATTGCAAGCAGGGCGTGGTTAATCTGATATACCATCTCCTGACAGCTCCTCGTGTTGACTTCATTCACAGAACTAGGTTACCGATGTAAACCATCATTTTGAAATGACAGTACATTTTTTCCTGTTTTGCCGTACTCTTTCTTTCACACACACATTATGTATATATATATATATGTGTGTGTGTGTGTGTATATATATGTAATGTATTCTTTATTATTTATTTACCATGCTGCCATACTTAATGAACAGTGACAAAATAAGTTTCTGAAAGAGCTGTAGTTGTTCGGGCGATCCCTTTTCTCAAAGAAGGTTGTGACAGGCCCAAATCATTACTGCTGTGTTTTACAGTTGCTAAATGTGTTAATGTAGTGTTTACACTCATTTCTATGTCAGAGATGTTACAATGTCTCTAATGAGATCAGTTACAAACATTTCTTCTCCCTCTTCACGTTCGTCCATTTCTCCACTGTTAAAGACATCATTAAACATCTTAAAAGTACTTCTTGTTACTCCTAGCAATTTTGGACCTTTAGACCTCTTTTGAAAGTTAAGATGCTTTCTAAATAACTAAATAAAAAAACACTTTTTTTTAAAATTATTATTATTTTGTTACTAGGAGCAACTCAAGTCTTAATACTAAGATTTTTCATGAATACAGGCCCAGATCTGTGCAAATATGTACCTCTGTGCACTTTTTGTGCAGTACTGTTTTTACGCACCTTACTGTACGTTTCACTGCCGTTTCAAAGAGAATTGTCCACTGAGTGTCGCTAAAACACGGGTTCAGTACATAAACCCTGACACTTTTTGTAACGTTTAAATTGGTATGTATTGCACCAGTTCAGAACTGAAACATCCGTCGGACTGTCGCTAAAAATTAATGGTGTTGGAGATATGCCCTACACCAAATCTATCCCTAAACCTAAAAAGTACATCTCCGTACCACCGGACAAACCGTCTATGAAAACACAGAGATATGAAGCTGGATATGTGTGATGATAACGTTCAAAAGCAGCAGTTTTCAAATATAAATAGAAACACTGTAAACACTGTAAATGTGTGCACAAAGGAATGAAAGATGTCAGAGTTTTGCAGTAATATGTACTTACTGGTACACATTTTGTTTCTCGCTAAAATGTGCACCAAGAGACATTTATGCCATGAGACGAGGTAGGGTTTTTGTATGCACATGGTGTAGTACCAGCATCTTCCAGAAGGGGCAAACAGACCCTCAGTAACCAGACAAACAAGACCCCCGGATCTGCCCCGTGGGTCACAGCGTGTGACGGAGTGATATCAGTTTGATTCACAAAAACGAGCAGAAAATATCAGCTGAGATTTTTGACTTAGCAGAAAGAAAATCGAAAAGAAACTACACTAGCCAAGCGCTTGTTTGTGGGTAACTGCAGGTTTTTTGGAAACTTCCGCTGTGAATGCAGAAATGCGCTGAGTCAGGAAACGCAACCACTGCCCCCCCCTCCAAAAAACCCGTTTGTTCCTATGCTCCGTCCCCTTTCTGTCTGATTCCACCTCGCACCGCCACATCCTGCCGTCCCCACACATCTCCCTGCTTATCTCTGCCTTCCCTCCATCTCTCTCTTCATCTCATGCTCTTTGATGTGCAGCGCTGTAATGAGCACACAGAGGTTGAAGTAGACAGCTAGAAAATAAGGAAGATACGTGGTGTTGTGCAAGACCATTGTGACTCGTGAGAGAAGACTCTGACATTCCAATATTTTATTATTAGGGTACACATGTAATGCACATTCCAGTCAGTATCAAAATACAGTTTTATAAATAACAACAAATAAAGCCCCACTCCGAACCAGAACATGAATGCACAGCTGAGTGCGTCGTCTCGTTGAATGGTTCACCCAAAAATTACATTTGCCAAAAGTGTTCTCAGGCCATCAAAAATTCAGATGAATTGGAAACTTAGCATTACAGTGAATGGGTGCTGCCAGAATGAGAGTTCAAAGAGCTGATAAAAACATGGTCCGGTCAGATCAAGCATCGTTTACAAGACAGCTCGAAACAAACGTAGCTGGGAAATGATGTGAGACAACAGGAGGGAAGGTGTTATTATAGATTATGGACTGATGTTTTCATCAGTTGTTTAGCCTCTCATTCTGACGGCATCCATTCACTGCAGAGGTTCCTTTTTTAGGCATGTAATCTCTTAACTCCTCAACATCTTGGAAGGCCTGCAAATGTTCATTTGCAAGTACTCGGGTGTTCTTGGCTTAGCGTGGTGGTAAAGCACCTCCGTACTGAAAGAGCTGACTAACTGAAAGATGCTCTGAAACTTCAAAGCTCCATCATGATAATATTTGAGATCATAGAACAAAGAAAAATAAACCTTATAATAGAAGGTGACTATGACTTATAACCATGTATATGTGACCCTGAACCACAAAACCACAACTTTTCTTTTTTGAGCTTGAGATTTATACATCATCTGGAAGCTGAATAAATAAGCTTTTATATTGATGTATGGACAATTTTGCTGAGATACAACTATTTGAAAATCTGGAATCTGAGGGAGCCAAAAAATCTAAATATACTGTCCTAATGAAGTCCTGAGCAATGCATTTTACTAATCAGAATAGTTTTGATATAGTTACAGTTATGGAACATGATCTTTACTTAATATCTTTATGATTCCTGTCATGAAAGAATAATGGTTGGAACTGGTTGGCTACAAATATGGGTCAGTTGTCCAGGGTCATACATATGTATATACACACACATACTGAGATGAAGGATAGATAACACAACTTCTTTACAAGCACTTTTTCTTAAATAATAATACTAATACACACTTGATTACATGATTGAAGGATAAATGGCATTTGATCTGAGGGTCATATTTCAGCAATACATGCTAAAAAAATGTTTTTACTTGCATAAGTAAAAAAGAAAAAGCACCCTTCTAAAACCTACACTTCACACTATATAACAGCTGTAATGAGAACCTGTTGGTGTGTGATTTTCTCCAGCAGTATGTCAGTACTTATATCATGAAGGCACCAAAGAAGGTCTCATGTGCGTCGCTGTGCACCTGCGAGCTGTTATTGACCTTGACAAACACACTGTCCCCTTTATCCAGCTGGAAGACGCCGCCCAGGTAGCTGTTGCCCCTCCACTGGGATTTATCAGGGGAGCAGCTGAACCTAGAGTAAAGACACTGGTGAGCTTGGGCACTCTCAGGAGGGACCTGAAGGATCTGTGGTGCGGTGCGAGTACCTGGAGCTCTCCATTAGCTCGATGGGCTTGTTGCTGTACCTCTCTGTGCACTGCATGACCTGATGCTTGAAGTAGTTGCAGTTCTCCATGTGAGCGATCTTGGAGAAGATGTAATAGTGCCCCTCCTGCTGGATGTACAGGCTGTTGTTCTCGTATTGCAGACCCCTCATGAACACGGAGAAGCTGTCGACCCTCCAGTGCAGGACGCCGTTCCCGCCAGACGCGGGCGAAGCAACTACACACACACACACAAACGTCATGCAGGAACAAGCTGCAGTACCTTAAGCAATAAACTGGCAATATCCCCTACATTCACTAAGAGTGGAAGAAGTAGGTATTTCATACTTTGCAGAAACGCTGCCGGTTTGCTGTCAGCTTTGGGAGGCTTTGCAGGCAAAACTTCATTTGAATCTGTTGAGATAACAAGCCCAATGAATGCTGAACACATCGTGAAGAGAGGGGTTCAGTGCTCCGACTGTGTGTGTGTTTACCAACCTTGAGGACTGGAAAAAGAGTCTCTCTCTCCCTGCAGACAAATATTTACAGCAGCGTTAATATGATGCTTACGTACACACATACACTTCAGTCAAAAAATATACTCACTGTTCGGTATTCCACTTTCTGGATATCTGATGTCGTCTAGAAAGAAACAAACAAAATATTTGATGTTTTTCCATAACCTTTCACACCTATTTGTGTGTTATCAATACATCTACATACAATACATCGTAAGTGTTCTAGTCTAAATAAAGCCAGCCGACCAATAGGATTCACGCTTTTAGTCACATGCTTGGAGCCGTAGCTGTTACAAACAGACGCTGAGGAACGATCCTTAGTGTTACTGTTTTATTATAAACACCGTGATGTATTAGGAGGCCTTAACGGCTGTTTGAAAACATGCAAAAGTTGATTAACATCCTGTCCGAAGTCCAAAGTCTACTTCGTTTAGATACGGCATACAGAGCACGCGACGCACGTTTCGTCACTTGAGTAGTATCTGCACACTGGTTCCGGTAACGATGTGTACTTCGTACAGCCAGGGCACTGAATTTGATTTGTTGACTGCAACAAAAACACACGGCCGCACTGACAAGCGCTTGTAAGAGCGCCATCTACTGTCAGAGAGGGAAACAGCAGTTTCATTCAGCCTGTCTGCCTCTAATCAACGCATTGGTCTGAACAGACTAAACCACAGACAAAAACCAGACCACGTTTTTAAACATTAACACATTGATTTCAACTCATTCTGTGAGTGAGGGTACGCAAGATGTTTTAACCAATCTGACTCACTTAAAAACCTCCCAGTCCTGCAAGATCTGTTCAGATGTATGGAGCGTGTGTTTCTGTGTGTGTACAGTTAGTTTGATTTAGAGTGTGTCATAATGGCTGGAGTGTCTGGTCTGGGTGTAAGCATGCAAACCTTACATGTGTTTACAGGAAATCAACACAGTAATCCAAAACCATGAGCAATATCCTGTGGGGGCAGTGTAACCTAGCGGTTAGTGATCTGGGCTAGTTATAAAAGGGTTCGAACCCTCAGCAAATGCGAAACCTCAGGTTACTGCTGAACCCAGACCTGCCAAAGAAGAAGTATCTAGTCATTACTGACTCCTAGAACCGCGGGGGGACGGGCTGTATTTAACAGAAGACACCTCTGATCAGGGGTCAAGAAGGTCAAAGCAGAGCCAGACTTTGAGATGCTTGGGTCTGGTCATCTGACGATATTCTTGTGTCATTGGTGCAACTACTGCACACACGAGTTTCATAAGCTCATATTATCTGAATCATACTGCACTTTCAGATAAAGAGTGCTGAAAGCGGCTGACAAATACTGTAAAAGAGAAGCTGCAGTGACTACACGCTTTCCCTCTGAGACGTACAGTAGTTGAGCCAGCACCGGAAAAATGACTGTATTTTCCAGTTTAATAAAACCAATATTTTGAGAGATGTGGATTTGGTGCCTCTGGAGCTACATGAACTAAACCTGAGGGTCAGGTCTCCAGCATGACTTCAGATGGTCCTCTTTTAGTAAGTTGCTTTGGATGAAATTGCCCGCTAAATGACTAAATGTAGATTTTTAGATTTCATTCAGTAATATTGCTGCATTAATGTTCTGTATTTTAAAGGAGTTTCACCATTTTTCCTGGTCAGTTTTCACTTTAAAGTGTGGCTTCGAGAGATAAGGCAGAGTTCAGCTTTAATTCCATTCAGCTCACCAGTGTGACTTTATTCATGATGCTTTTCTCTTTTCTACTCATGTTTGTGTTTGTGCATGTGTGCGTACAGCAAGTGCAGGCATTTCTAAAGCATTTCAAAATACAGTAAAGTGAAGTACAGTAATAAGTGTGTGACGAGGACTCACCGCGGGCCGGCTGTAGAGATGCCAGATGAACCCAGCCTCGATGAAGATGCCCAGCAGAGCCACGGCCAGCAGCAGGTAGATGATGGAGAGGCGCGGGCCGTCGGTCCGGACAGATGCTGGAGGCGGGAGCGCCTGGCTGTCCACCACAAACACCTTCATGTCTTTACTGACGCCCTCAGCTGCCTCCGCCATCTTGCTGCTCCTGAACGACTGACCCAACACCTTCAGACGCTCCTCCAGACAGTGTGTGAAGCCTTCAGTGCAGTGTGTGAGAGGCCATCCTCACCGAGCTCAGCAAACACACCAGCATCACCTGAGCTTCAGAGAGCAACCTGACATCCTCTGACCCTGAGCTTCACTGAGCCCAGACTGAGAGAGAGAGAGAGATGACCGCCCACGGCTGCTCACGGAAGGGTGTGTGTGTGTGTGTGTGCGTGTGTGTGTCAGAAAGAGAGAGAGAGACTGAGAGAAACTTCAGAGAGACCAAGAAAGAGAGAGGGACACTGAGAGAGAGAGACAGAACTAGGGAGGGGTTCACTAGAGGAAAGAAACTAAAATGAGGAAGTTTTGGTTGTACGATGGTCTTTCACTAAATACTTACATCTGTCTTCTGAAACCTTTGTTTTGTTCTCCTTTTACTTAAAACAGTACTTTTTGCTATTGTTATTATTAAAAAGTGGCAATACTTTATTAATATTACACAAGAAATAACTTTTTATTACCTCTTCAGGACATTAAAAGTAACTGTTTATTATTATTTATTAAAGAATTATTGTTTAATATAATATTGTGGTAATATCTTCGAAAGTAATGTTGTGCTGTAAGAAAGCAATATTACTAGTAATATTACTCAGTCGTTTTTTTATTAGTTACTTTAGAAATACAAATATCCTAAAGTATGTTTTTATTACTGGAACTGAAACATAGCAGTATTCAATTTATTAAATAAAAAATAACATTTTATTAATTCTTAAAGTAAGATTAATCCTTTAATAATTCCATAGAACTTTTTATTGTTACTTTAAAAGTATATGTTTGTTATTGTTACATAAAATATCGTAATATTAAACGTATTACATGAAAAGTACGTTTAATTACTGTTAACCTCCTTGTTGCATAAATGTAAATACTTTATTTACCGAGTGTAGCAATATTTGCTCGGAAAAGTAACTTAAAAAAAGTAACAATGTCTTATTAAAAATGTGTTACATAACTTTACACTAGAAGTTACAATGTCTTAATTATAATATCAAATGACAGCTACTAAAGAACAAAATGGGAAGTAACTGAAGTTGTTATGTAATTTTATTTCTGTAAATGTGTGATGAAATCTTGAATTGGTCAGTTTCCCTACAGCAGTCGTAGAATCACACTGCTCTTGTGTCGGTGCATGCAGAGCTGCACAAATATAAAGTAGATCCGGAAAAAGCACACAACAAAACAGGTGACCACAGGCGCTCTCGCTTATCCGATGACCTACTGAATTCTTGTACATGTATCACACACACACACACACACACACACACACACACGTATAAAACTCACTCTTTCTATCACTCAATCACTCACTCACACACACACTCTCTCTCTCTCTCTCTCTCTCTCTCTATAAATATATATATATATATATAAATAAAGCACACACACAGACACAGTTCCGGTGCAGTGAGCGCTCAGATGTAAGGATGCAGTGAGACAGGAAGCAGTTGGCGTGCTCTCTCGAGTTTCTGCACTCACCTTGAATCATCTCTGAACACACACTCCTGCCCTCGTGAAAGATCTGATCTCTGGTCAGCTTTGAATCAGTTTTTTCACTTGGCCTCCGTGTGTTTAGAGTTCACCGTCTCAGTTTCACTCTTTTCACCGTGACATTTCTCAGGGTTCTTTCCCTCCGCGCGTCTGCCGTGAAGCTTTTCTGTGCATGTTTTCAGCTGCTCACACACACACTTTTAAAACTTTGCCCCTTTTTGCCTCGAAATGCCTCACATCTCAGCACTGCATTCAAAATACCACAAACACTCGCAGACACCTTGACCGTGTGTGTGTTACAGTGAGAACTGTGTCAAAGACAGAATCAGTGTAAGCACACAGATGAACAGTAGCAGTGATTACTAGTACAGTAGTAGCAATAATAACAACAAACATAATTTAGTAGTCAACGTTTGAAGTGGATCATAAAAGTCCAACTTTGATGAAAGGTTGTGATTGATTTATTTCCCCAGCAGAGGCGCCTGAGGATGTTTGGTATGATTTGGCTGTGCTGCCATCTAGCGCCTCGAGTATGATCTCTGGAGGTGTGAGTTATTAGTAACTATAGCCTGTGTTACACCCGGTTTATATCTATTCATGCATGCTATCTCATAGCACTTTATAAAGTTTCTTGTCTATAAGTCTGTAAAGTTTATCAATCATCTTATCGATAATTGCTTTATGCTTCAGAATATCACAGGTCTTGATGACATGGTTCCGTGTGTAACACGCGGCCCTTCTCCTCTGCGCGCTGATTGGCTGCAGCTCGGACACTCGGTGTGCTCTGATTGGCTGAGCGCCGCAGCAAAAGTTGAGCTACGGAAGCGGAACACCGCCGCTGGACGGAGGCTTTTAACGGAGTTACGGACGCCGTTTAAAGGGCTCTTTCGGCGCGTTACAGCATGGATGGCGCGCAGAGGACACGCGCGTCTCTGCTCGGATGCGTCGCGCTGTTCATCGGCGCCGTTCACGCGTTCAGTCCCACGGATAGCGAGTTCACGTTTCTGCTGCCAGCTGCCAGCAAAGAGTGTTTCTACCAGAGCGCCGTCCACAACGGCAGCATCGAGATCGAGTACCAGGTAACGTTACTTTACGAACTCTCAAATATAAGCACACGTTAAAGTTACGAGCAAACATTCTTCCAGTAACGGTACCGGAACGTCCGGGAAGAGCCGAGCTGTTTTCAGAACGTTACATCATTCACAGAACGTTTGTTCCTGAAACATTTCGAATGCTCGTGTAACATTATTCGGAACGTTTCGCAGAATTATCTTCCCTTGTGCATCTATATGGAATATAAAAGCCCAGTTTTGCACGGCTTCCCCAGTGTTTACTGTAATTTTACCACAGCTGCGCCAGAGTTCTGTACTTGTGTGTTGGCTCATCGTATCCTGTCTCAGATCCGTGATGACACGTTCATCTTCTTCAGACTGCATGAACACGATATACCAGTTCTAATGAAATGATGCCTCCTTGTAACACCTTTCCGCCTCGTTGCTAGGGAGCTGTGCGTGGTTGCTAGGGTGTAACTGGCTGTGTCTGTGCAGGTGATCGCAGGAGCAGGGATGGATGTGGATTTCTCCATCATCTCTCCGCAGGGCATCCACCTGGTGGCGGAGTATCGGCGTTCCGACGGCGTTCACATGTGAGTGTTCTCCGCTCCCTCGCTCACCGTTTCTTTCAAATGCAAGTGCGTATCTCCAGACTCGATTTGGCAAACTCTGAATTGGTCTGTTCACACAGAGCTTAGTTTTGCTCTGGAGATCCGTATCAAATGATTGGCTGCCGTTTACTGGCATGGGATTGGTCCGCTGTTTTCAGGGTGGAGCCGTCAGAGGCCGGAGACTATCAGATCTGCTTCGACAACAGCTTCAGCAGGTTCTCCGAGAAGATGGTCTTCTTTGAGGTCATCCTGGACCACCCAGCCAATGACGCTGGAGCGGACGACGAGTGGGCGGGGCTTGGAGAGCCTGAGAACCTATTGGAGTACAAGCTGGATGACATCAAGGTGAGTGCATGTGCGTGGTGAGGAAGTGATGTCAGTGTCGGCTGATTAAATACAGCATGATTTATTAAAAGGTTAATTAACACTGTGTCTAGTTAGCACAGAAACTCAGCTCTGCTTAAATCAACAGACGAGACTTAAGCCTACACTCAAATTTTTTTAATTATTTAAATGTCCTAATTGAACTATATCTCAATCCTGGCTTGGGTTCACAGTCTTTGGGGAAAGTGTACCTTTGTGACCCTTACACGCGTATTTTTATTAAATTTTAGTCATCTTATGCTTTTTTATTATTATTTTAATCCAGTTAGTTTTTTATTTATATACATTTGTATTGTAGTACTTAATGAGGTCACATGAGCATGAGCATCTCTCTCTCGTGCAGGAGTCGATGGAGACGGTTCACCGGCGGCTGGAGCGCAGTCGTCAGATGCAGACAGTGCTGAGGGCCTTCGAGGCGCGGGACAGGAACCTGCTGGAGGACAACCTGTGGCGGGTCTCCTTCTGGTCCTGTGTGAACCTGCTGGTGCTGCTGAGCGTGGCGCTGACGCAGGTCTACACCGTCCGCCGGCTCTTCGACGACAGGAGGAGGGTCTGCTCCTGAGAGCGCTGAAGATGCTGGACTCGTGTCTTCCAGTCACCTCAATGTTCATAGTCTCTGTTTGTAGTCCCGTCATTTCAAGACGTGAGATGATGCTGTTTGGGGAAATGTGAAAATGTGTCATTTGTCGACAAAGGAAATCTTCTGTACAGCTGTGTTTTTTTTAAAGAGTTTTACACATTCATCTAATAAAAGGGGTTGTATGTTTGTACTCGCTGTAGTCTCTGGTGTTCACTGCTCGGTTTATGGTTCGTATAAAAGATGACTTTTCTGCATCAGGTGACATTAAACTGGTATTTGTAGAGACTGTCCTTTCAATCCTAAAAATCCGTTCACTTGAAAATACAGCTTATGTTAATATAAAACCAAATTAAAACGCTTGCTACGTGAATCATGAGTTCTAATATTAAAAACGCTAAACATTAAATACTTCATAAAAAGTCAAAATAAAGTACTAAATTTGTCAGATAAAAAACAAAAGCATCAAAAAGAGAGAAAGGAAAACCGCTGAAGGTTGCAACTGTGAACATTTGAGGAAACAAGAACTCAAATCTTTAGCCAAACAAATTGCCCTTTTATTGATAATCATTACATTTTGAAGCATGCTTTTGTTCGCAGTTCTTGCGAAAATAAAAAACAACAGACAATACATGAAAGAGTGATGAACGGATGAAATGTTAGACACACGTGATATAAAATCATTTCCCTAACCAACTAAAATACCCAAACATCCATAAACCAGATCAATATCTGGAGAACGAAGACTTGACCGGTGTTTAACAGAGACCTCTCTGAAAACAAACCCACTGAGAGGATATTATCAAGGTACTTAGTGTTAGACTGGAGTGTAAGAGTTAGTGCGGTCTGTAAACATGACACGTTCACCCCTGAAACATTATTACTGCTACTACTGGAAATAAGTACTGGATAACACTTGTGTGTGTGTTAGTGTCTCCTTTGGCGCTGTGCATTAAAGCTCCCTTTGCTCTGGATCTCTTCAGTCCAGCAGAGACGGCTCTGAGGGTCTGATGATAGTGGGCCGGTTCGGAGCAGCTGGAGGCCTCCTGCTAAACAAACACACACACAATAAAATAGTGTTAATATTACACAAATGTCAAAATAAAACACTAAAATTGATTCAAATGTCACACCTCCAGGACCGCATGTCATCAGTCAGCCAATCAGGGAACCCTACCACGAATAATCTGGCCTAGGTTAAAGGCCTGGGAATATGATCTAATTAATATGCATAAGATTTCCGAGCAGGAGAAATTGTAATGTCACTACTGATCTTTTTTTGTGGAAAATGTTTTCAGGTGTAAGTGAATAATTGAGGCAGTGTGAGACAGAGGAGGGTGTCGGTCGCACCTGGGTATGCCGGGCGGCAGAGCTGGCGGCACACGGGCGGGGCGGGATGGCACCTGAGGGGGCGGGGCCTCCAGCTGGCCACTCCCAAACGCATTTGTGCTGCCTGGAGGAGGGCCGGGCCTGGATGGAACGGGCGGAGCTCCAAACGCAGGGGAGGGGTTGAGAGGAGGCGGACCTGGGGGGCCAGGGGTGGGGCCTCGCACTGCAGGGGGACGGCCAGGGGGCGGAGCCGTGCCCGAGGATGGCTTACGCTGCGATGGAGGACTGAGAGAGACAGAGACACAACTTCAAGAGCAAAAAACACTTCTGTTTACCATCATGTTATCAAGAGATCATGTGTTTAACAAGACCCCAGAAAACTGTGTGTGTGTGTGTGTACCTAGGGTCGGTGTGGATCCAGGTGTCGTCCACCGGTGGAGGGACAGGTACAGAAACAGTGCTGGTGCTGACGTCTCCGATGATGTGCAGCGCCTCTTTGAGAGCGTTATACATGCGGAGCACCTCGTCCCGTCGCTGCGCCTGTTCGGCCGACTCCTCCATCAGACTGCTCTGGTCTCCAGACGAGTACAGATACGCCAGCAGCTCAGAGTAGATGAACTCCTTCGCCTGACACACACACACAGAGCAGATCAGAGCTTTGTGAACACACTGCGCGCTCTTAACAAACAGACACGGTGGAGGAGTGAGAGGAAAAGACCCCAAAACTCTAAATCAAATAAACCCCCGAACCTGTGCCTGACGTCTGATTATTGTGAATATTGTGAATGAGGTCACAAGCCCCGCCCACACTCACGCTGTTAATCATCAGGTGCATAATGGTCTTGGGCATCAGGTCTCGGATGCTCTTGTTGACAATGCCGATGTAGGAGTCCACCAGGTTCCGGATGGTCTCCACCTGCCGCTCCAGCTGAGGGTCCATGGAGATGGAATCGGCCGGAACGCCCGCCTCGTTCTCCGCCTGAGATACAACAGACGTCCTGATCATCTCACAATCACGGGAGCGAGAGGTCATCTGTGCTGAGGTTCAGGAGAGACGTTACCTGGTCTTTCTCAGGATAGACTCCCGCCCGCAGGAAGGAGGCTTTCCAGCTGTCCACTTCCTCCTGAGAATCGCAGGCCAGCTCGATCTGCCGCAGGTCTTTATACACGTTCCTGAACGCACAGAAGAGCGCATCACCTCAGACTGATTTATGAACGTAAGTGGCAGTGTGAGGCGGACACACACCTCTGCTCGGTGTTAAAGACGGCGAAGGTGTGTTTGGTGGACATGAAGCCTTTCTCAACGTCTCTGAGCTTCAGGTTATCCAGAGGAAGCATGTACTTCTTCTCTTTCTCCTGGAAAACACACGCAGACACAGACGTGATTTTCACACTAAATAAGGAAGTGTCCATCCTGCAAACACACACACACACACCTCCTCATCCTTGTACCAGGACAGAGACTCGGCGGTCAGGATGAACCAGTAATCCTTAGATCCGCCCTTCATTATGCTGATGTTGATGGTGAGCCAACCGCGTCTGATCACCTGCACCAGGGGGGACGGAGATATGATAATGAAGAGGAGGGACAGACCAATCAGCACTCAGCTCAGTTTGTGTTGCTGTGTGTGTTATACCTGGTTGGGCACGGCTCTCTTCTTACTGACGGCTGCGCTCCGCTGCTGTGCACTGAACACACACACACACACACACACACACACACACACACACGTTCACGTGACTGAAATAAGGGGGTCAACAAGAGCTCAGTGGTCACTCACTTGGCAAAACCGATGAAGTCCTCATGGTTTGTGTTGATGTAGGAGAGCTCGATGTCGATCAGCAGCATCACCTGAAACACAAACCCACCACACGCTTCATGACATGTTAAAGAAATCATGAGATAGGTCCTTCAAGGTATCCTGGAGGTGTCCAAGTCCAACATCTATCTACTGGAGTGCCTCAGGGCTCAGTGCTTGGACCACTTCTCTTCTCGGTCTACATGGCATCGCTAGGCTCTGTCGTTCAGAAACATGGCTTTTCACATCACTGCTACACTGAAGACACTCAACTCTACCTCTCACTGCATCCTGAAGATCTGACGCTAGCTGCTGACGCCTCAGCTCGTCTAACAGACATTTCTTGGACGATCACCTTCAACTTGACCTAGCTCAGACAGAACAGCCTGTGATTCCATTCATCATAATTTCACCTTCCAGTTACACAGGCACATCAACCAGAACTCTTTAAGAAACAGCCAGAAACCTTGAGTCGGGATGATCAGGTGACTTTCTCTAGAACGGCTGGTCCTGCAGGTGAACGGTGAATAGTTGTGCTATTCTGAAGAGGCACAGAATCACTGAGCTGCCCATCTCCTCCATCTTTATTTGACCCTCTAACTCCAGCAGTCTCTTTTCTAATTAGATTTTTGAACTGGTAAAGGTTTAGAAACACACCTGGTCTTTGGTTTTGCTTTCTCTCTCTCTGATGTAGGTGGTGACGATTCTCTCCGTCTCTTCTCTCAGCTGAGGATACGAGTTCAACTACAACACAAACACATGCTGAGAACTCGTCTCCAGTAATGGTTTATATAGACACGGAGGAGTGTGATAGCATGCAAATCCAAAACAATGTGTGTTTAAACACTGACAGGAAACGTGCCTGGGATTAGTAGAGCAGTGTGATTAGTAAGTATAATCACCGCAAAACAATAACCAACACAAGCTGAGCTCATCCACTGCAGACAAGATTACAAGCCATGAGATCACGGATTTGAATATTGAGAGGAAATTTACTTCGCTGGATTTGATTGGTTATGGGATCTGTCAAAGCAGGTTTGGTTACTGAACTGGATCTGATTGGTTACATGACCTATCACTCAAAGTGTGTTTGGTCTAAAGGACTGGGTTTGATTGATTACATGACCCGTTATTTAGAGCAGGTTACAGGACTGGATTTGATCGGTTATGGGATCTGTCAATCAAGACGGGTTTAGTTCCAGGAATGGGATTTAATGGTTACGGGATCTGTTGATCAAAGCAGGTTTGGTCACAGGACTGGATTTGATTGGTTATGGGATCTGTCAGTCAGAAACGGTGGTGTTTTACCTTCTCAGTGCACTTGTGGATGAGTGTGGCGAGTTCAGACACCACCAGATCCACACACTTGAGGCACGGCTCCTTCAGTTTAACTATCTGCTTTTTCACAATGGCCTCAAAGGCCAGGTCAGGGGTGAAGAGCCCCGTCCTGGAGGATCATGGGACAGTGGGGGGGTTACTTGGGGTGAGAGGGCCACAATGTTGGGAAAAAGCGGACAAATGGATGAAAACATAAAAAAACTAAAAGCACACAACCCATTCATTCTGTATTTCTGAGACATGGGTCATTACTTGGAACTGTGGCACTTTAACCTGAGTCCATGATTTTAATCAAATGATCAGAGACTGTGCCTAGGTTTATCGAGTCCTGCATGTCTATGCCTCAATACTGATCTTAAGATTATAGTTTATAGCCTTTTAGATAAAAAAAAACCCAACAACAATATATTTAAATTGCAAAAACAACAATTATAAAGCA
>JAUYWG010000075.1:2207413-2219618 GCA_034779775.1 Enteromius afrohamiltoni | reverse complement strand
AAAAAAAAAATATATTTATATATATTTTTATATATATATATATTTATTTAAAATTGTATTTTTATTTAATAATATTATAAATTTTTTTTTATTTTTGGTAAAAAAAAAAAAAAAAAAAAAAAAATAGGTGAGCTTGAGAAAATATTACAAACCCCAAAAATTGTAGTTTATTTCATTTACTGTTTTTTCTGTTTCTATTTTTTCCTGAAGAATTGATGCTTAAATGAAATGTTTACCCGCATATGATGACATAGTTGTTCTCTTTAATCTTGATTACTAGTAGTGTAGAAGGAAATTGTTGATATCTGTGCATACATAGATAGTAATTACAGTAAAAACCAAAACAATTCTCTGTGTGTTTAGTTGAAGAAGAGTGGAAAGGAGCCTAAAGTTGGAGCTGAGCTGATTTTCAAAGGAACTTCTCGTAAAACCACGGTGAGAAACAGTTTTTGCTGTTGAATTGATTGATTAAGGTTGTGTGGATCCCACTGACTTTCTTTCTCTGGACTGATGCTGTGTGATGTAGGTCTCTGACCGCACCAGCTCTCCCCAGTGGGACGAGGCATTTCACTTCCTGGTCCGAGATCCACTAAACGAAAACCTTGTTGTGAAGGTAAGAGAATGCAAACAGCACATCGTTATGTTATACAACTATAGGGTTTGGCTTGTGACGCACCTTACCACCTGACTTTAACCTTTCTACCTCACTTCTTCTCTTCAGTTGTCTCACAACTGGGACTTCTCTCTGGGGTCTGCGGTGATTCCCATCAAAGAGCTTCTCTCTGAACCAGATCTGATGCTGGATCAGTGGCTCGATCTGGATGGAGCATCACCCCAGAGTCAGATTCTGCTCAGAGCTCAGCTGAAGGTAAAACACACGCATACATATTCTGTTATTTTAAAGTTTTAAAAGAAGTCTCTTCTGCTTACCAAGGCAGCAATTATCTGATCAAAAATTCAGTAAAAACCGTAATATTGTTAAATATTATTACAATTTAAAGTGATGTTTTTCTATTTTAATATGTTCTCAATTGTCATTTAATTCTGTGATGCAAAGCCATTTTTCTTTTTCTTTGCTTATTATTATTATTACTGTATATATGTGTATATATATATATATATATATATATATATATATTGTGGATACCATGATGTATTTATTTTATTTATTTATTTTTTAATTATATAAAGTTCAAAAGATCAGCATTTATTTGAAATGGGAAACTTTCATAACATTACAAACATCTTCACTATTACTATTTCTATTACTGTCAATTTAATGCATGAATTTCTGAATAAAAGTATTCATTTCTTTTGCAAGGTTTCTGCAGGTCTTAAAAAGGCATTAAATAGCGTTAAATCTTGAATGCACTGCAAAAAACTGACACATCTTCTTCTTGTGTTCCAATACAAATATCCAAACATCCTTAAATCAAGACTCATTTATTTAGGATGCACTTTTTTTGCACTTTTAAACAAAACAAAAGGAACTAAATCAGGTGAATTTCTGTTTAAATCAAGAACGGTCGATGGTGTATTAACATTTCTGTTTTAATTGAATTCTTCTGGGCAGTTTGGCAGGTATTCATTTTGTTGAGTTTCACAAAAAAACTAAACTTATGTCTTGTTTCTCATGTAAATGCAACATGATTCATTCATTATTAAGAATTATGCAAATTATCATTATTAACATGCACTTTCTTAATTTGGCTTTAAAAGGTTTTTTTTTGTGTCTGTTCAAATCAAACATCTGACTCCTAACTTTTGAATTGTAGAGTCAAAAGAGCAGCCTTTACATTCTACAAAATATTATTTAAAAATGGGTTTTCGTATAGAAAACAATAGAGCTAGTCAGTAGTATGATGTCTGCTAGAACTGTGCCGTTGAAGTATTTAGTGCTTGATGTGATGTTATCTTATGTTATAGATTCTTTGCCCTCAAGAGACAGAGAGCTCTGAAGACCAGGAGGAGCCGAAGCATCCTAAAGCGTCCAGCATTAGAAGAAAACAGGAGGAGGAAATAGTGCAGAAGTGAGAGGAGGAGGATTTCAAATAGAGCACTCAAGCATTTCTTTATTAGTAATATTTAATAAAAACGTGCCTTAAACAGAAGCTTGTAATTAAATTAAAGAGATCTGCAAAACTGACAACTGATATTTCATTCATAATTTCTCTTAAAAACATCATCATTTATAATAATTGTTACCATAAACAGATGCATTTAAGTAGGTGTGGTTGGAATTGTTTATAGTCGACTGTATTTATGATTATTGATTTATTTTATTTTCAAGAACAATGTTTCCTGTTCATATTGTTGCGTGTTGTGTCACTGAAAAGACAATAAAATTACTTTAACTGTGACGTGTGTCTGTGTTTGTTTGTTTTGGGGGGATTTAGGTCTAGTATTGAGGAGGTCCCACCATCTCCTGTCAGCAGGACTTCCTCTGTGTCAGTCCCAGAAGAGGAGGAAGTCCCAGAGGTCACGGAGGTCCCAGAAGTTTCCAGTTCTGACCTTCGACCCTTGCACACCAGCCCTGACCCCAGCTTTGGTGCCGAGGTGAGGCATGTTCAGATGGATGAGATGGACTGTTGATATGACTTCTGAATGCGACCATACCAACACAGTGGTGTGATTTGATGTTTTTAGGGCGTGCTCCGCCTCCACCTGCTGGAAGCTGAAGATCTGGTAGCAAAAGACAACATGATGGGAGGGATGGTGAAAGGGAAGAGCGACCCGTATGTCAAGATTCATATCGGAGACAAAATCTTTAAGAGCCATGTGATCAAGGAGAACCTCAACCCCACCTGGAACGAGATGTATGAGGTGGGTGGAGCTAAACCCCAAAGGTTTGGCTGGTTTTAAAACTAATATGTAATCAGTGTTTGTTTTTCAGCTGGTTCTGACCTCCAGGTCAGCCTCTGATGTACTTGTGGAGATTTTTGACAAGGATGTGGACAAAGATGACTTTTTAGGGAGGTAGGTGACATTGTTGTTATTGCTAACTAAAACTAAAACTATATTAAAAAAAAACTTTGAGTTCATTGAAATAAAGCTGAAATAAATGATACACATTAGATGGGAATCTATACAAAAATTACAAATGTTGCCTTAATAAATTATAATATACATTTTGTATATATTTAATGCTATCAATCGATTAATAGCATACAAAATAAAATATTTTCTTAACATAATATGTGTGTGTACTGTGCATATTAATTATGTATATATAAACACAAATACATGTATATATTTAGGGGGGAAAAAATATGTTTATATTTTAAATAAATAGATATATAATCTAAAATACAGTGATATAAATGTATATACATGTAAATATTTTGTATATACATAATAAATAGACACAGCACACACACATATATATATATATATATATATATATATATATATATATATTATATAAACAAAAATGTTTATTTTAAATGATAATAAATCATGCCTAATCATTTAACAGCACTAATATATATATATATATATACATATATATACATACATATATATATATATAATATACTTAATATAACAAAATAAAACATAATATAAACACATACATTTAAGCGTGTGTGGTTTATATAATAAATATACACAGTTATATTAATAAAAATGCAAACTACAATGAAAAGACAATTGTAAAAAACTCTTAATAAAATGAAAATGTAAATATAACAACTAATGTATTATCATTTATTACTGCTGTGTTGTAATGCATGTTTGTATATGTATTTTGCTTGGCCACAGGGTGAAGATCAGCTTAGAGGAGATCATTCAGTCTCAGCTGACCGACCAAGTTAGTGATTCATCTCTAATACATTCTCTTTAGTGTTCTAACTTTGAGCAATTTAAACATATGTACATTTTATTTTGACAAATGTCATTGTCTTTTCTTTCTCTGTGTCAGTGGTTTTCTCTGAATGACGTCAAACATGGCCGGGTTCACATGATTCTGGAGTGGGTGCCTACAGTCACAAAACCTGACAAACTACAAAAGGTCAGTATTAAACCTGATATTACATTACATTATATTATATTATATTATATTATAAATATGCATGACCATTATCCATCTAGATGTTTAATGTGAATGTATTTTATACAGATTAATTTGGTGTTGGAATGTCTTTTTCTGGTTTTCTTCACACCAGGCTCTGCAGTTCCGCTCCGAGCATTCATACCAGAACAAGTCTGTGCCGTCAGCAGCTCTGTTCTTCGTTCTGTTGGAGAGAGCTCACGACCTGCCCGTGCGTCTCTTATAAGCATTACCCCACACTAACACAATGATGCTATATTGGATTAAATTGTAATACTGTGATTCTGTCATGTGTGCAGCTGAAGAAGAGTGGAAAGGAGCCTAAACCTGCTGCAGAGCTGGTGTTAGGTGACATTTCCCATAAAACCAAGGTGGGAATTTATGCCTTTTGTGAAGAATGAGTCGATGTCAGTTTCTGACCCTTAATAAAAGCAACTTCTTTGCTGGTCTTTTTAAAGGTGTGTGACCGCTCTATGTCTCCTGAGTGGAGTGAAGCTTTCCACTTCCTGGTTCATAACCCTACTGACGAGATTCTTATTATAAAGGTAAAGCAGATGGGGTTTGATATAATCCAACTAAAACTAGTTTAACCTGTTAACTGTCACACTCATTTTTGAGTGTAGGCCTGCAAAGGTAGTGTCAAATGAATACAATTCTTGAACGCTTTTGAGTGCAATCCTCATTCTGGGCTTGTTTTGAAGAAGAGACGTTGACGTTTCTTGTAATAAAAAACTAAAAGGTTATAGCTCTTTAAGTTTATTGTAATAAAGTACTGCAATAAAATTTTAGATTTTAATAAAATAATATATATATAACTTTGGTTTACCCTAAAAATTCTATGAAATGAAAGCTATAGATCTAAAGAAGTTGTGTTCCAAATTTGAGACTGCTATATCAACAAAGGTCACTAGGTGACTTTTTGATTCCTAAAAGAAACGTGGGTATCACTTGACCTCACACCACAACACAGACTTTTTTATTCAAAACATTGTACAAGATGTAAGTATAAACAGTGCATTTTTTTGAGCTGTTGAAGCAACCACTATTACTACTATAAATAACTATATCATTATTTACAACTTTTCAGTAATACGCTTTACAGATGTTTCTGATTAGAAGCCTTTATCAGACACATCAGACACAAGTAATATTAAACTATTAAACCCCATGTATCAACTTACTATGAAGACTACATCAACCAAATTACATTCAATTACATTCTCAATATTTTGGACAAACCCTCGAAAATATGTTTAGTTTTTTTTTTTGTGGGATTATGAACATAAAAGCTGAAGTTTAATTGATTATAAGTGTGTTTGTCTGCTTTTCATAACAAATGCCACAACTACTATTGTACTTGTGATTTTTGTGCTACCATCTCTTTTTTACAAATTAATAAACTATTGTCACTACATAACATTTTCTGCAAAATATGAAAAGTACATACTTTTAGTACATACTTAAAGTACAAGCTTTCCGCCGGTATATAGTTTATCAATGTTAGATCAGGTTAAATACAGGATATGACCGTTTCAAACATGTAATGACAGACAGTGACAGTTAGCATTTAAACTGTCCTTTTATAATTATTGTGCTTGATTCTTTTATTATAAATTACATAAAGGTATAATAATAAAGTACTGAAATGTCTTATTAGTAGTATTATTTTGTATAATCATCATTATTATATTAATTAAAAACCATTTTAATTTATTATAATGTGATTATATTATTATATTATATTATTTTATTTATTAATTTATCAAAAATATATCATTATATAACAATACCACTACTACTACTAATAATAATAAATAATGATCATAATTTTGATGATGATTAAATTTATATACATTTTTAGAAAAGAAAAATAATAATAATAGTAATATGTTACAATGCTATATATAATTTGTATACCACATAATGAGACTATGTTAAATATTTGTACTTTTAAAATATTATTAGCTAATTAACTGTATTATTTAACATATTATTGTTATTATAAATGACATTATTATATATTTGTCACACTGCTGTAACATTTAGAAAATGACAGCTAGTTACTGGACCTAAAATGTTCACTTTCCCATACACATTAATATCAATCCTAACTTGACTTTTAAATATTGATAGAGTCCATGGACACATTATGCATCAAAAACCCTTACACATGTCATAATAAGCATTATCTTTGTTCATCTTTTCTCTCGTAGCTCTCGAGTGCCTTTGAGCAGCCCTTAGGCTCAGTGGTTCTACCAATCAGAGAGCTGCTTTCAAAACCAGATCTACTGATGGACGAATGGTTGAGTGTGGATGGAGCAGGTCCTGACACTCAGATTCTGCTGAGGGCACAACTTAAGGTCAAACGATGACTCTTGTTGCTTTTTCTAAACTGTAATGGGATTAACTTATTCATTTTCCTATTGTGATTTCAGTCAAAGAACAATGCAAAAAAAACAAACAATGTAATTACTTGTTTATTATTAGATTTTGGACTCAAGTTTGGATACAAGTGTCCTTCATCGTAAAAAGCCTGTTGTTGAAGAAGAGCGTTCAGTGATTGAGCAGCACAAAGAAAAATCTCCAGTCACTGTTGAACACTCACAAGCTGCAGTCAGTAAAGAGTCTGAGAAGAAAACGCCACCAACAAAGGGGTTCGATTGTTTTGATGTGATTACTGATTTCTTAAGAGTCCCGCTGTTTTATTTCGAGAACTAAACCAGACTGCTTGTTTGTGATGAATAGGGTGAGAGAACTGGCAGCCTCTACTTTACCATTACCTGTGTCACTGCCTCAAGAACATCAGAAACAAACAGACACCCATGATATAGATGACCATCACACGCCACCTGCACCCAAAACACAGCCTGCCGCTGAGGTTAGTGTGTGTGTATAGACAGTTTCATCGGGAAGTTAAGTTAGGGCCACACGAGCACGCATGCGCAGTGACGTTTGTTTATGTTGTTGTGGATGAAATTATTTAATAATAATTATTAATTTATTTTATATAATATTTTGGGTTCAATTAATTCAAATAAATGATTGTTTTAATCATTTCGTTTTAATTTATTAAGTGATATTATTTAAAAAAATATTGAATTATATAATCAATTATTAAATGTAATAAATTAATTAATGTAATTGTATTTATTTCATTCATTTAATTGTTTTAATTGATTTAATTAATTATTTGTATTTTTTTTATCAGATCCAATATATATATATATATATATATATATATATTTTATTAAACATTAAACTACTTTTTTTTAACTTAAATTATTCAGTATGGTACAATAAACATTATTGTTTTGTTGAACATAAATGCTGATCGTGTTTTTTTCTTTTCTTTTCTTTATTGATTCAGTGTAACCGAGACACTATTATAGTTTTTTATTACTATTTTTAGTTTAAGCTAACTTTTTTGTGATTTTGTATTCTGTTTATGTCATTGTTCTTAGTGTTTTGATTGATATATAATTTGTATTAATTGTATGATAATTGAATTAGCATAGCATATCCAAAAACAAAAATGTTGGGCAGCTACTGGAAATAAGATATATTTTTATATTATTTTTATTTATTTATTTATTTGTTTTGTTTTGTTTTAGTAATTTTGCAGTTTGTTTTTTCATTGTTTTTTAACAGGAATATAGTTTTCATTATTTTTTGAAAACAAAAAATTATTTTCATTATTTTTACATACAAAAAAATGAAAAATGTTCATGGAAATAAGATTATCCAGATATATTTATCATTTTAATAATAGATTTTTTATTTTGAGTAACAAAAAGGTTTTTATTTTTCTAGTTTAAGAATACTTTATAACTATAATAATAACTATAATAACTCTGATTATTTCTTATCATTTACAGGATCTCAGCAAAGTCCCTGACTCCACTACCAGTAAAGGTGGATACATGGAACCAGTCAAAACATTTATATCAGCCCATGAAGAGCAAAAACCAGAAGAGCAGTAAGTCACAGATTTGAAATAACCCTGATTAACCCTTAATTAACAAAATAATATATTATTAATACTCATAATAATAATAGGCCATCATATAGAGACTGATTTCTTCTTTTTATACAGTTATGTCAAGAAGGTTTCTCCCAGTGCTCCAACAGAGGAGTCAAAAGTCAGTAGTTCTACAGACGTACGACCCCAAAAGACCAGCCATGACCCCAGTTTTGGCACCAAAGTGAGTAGTATTTTTTTTTTACTTTTATGTTTCTAGGTCAGCATAGCATTTTTGAGCATGTTTGAACATGTCCTACTTGGAAGGATGACTTCAGTATTGTTCTCATGTTATGATTGTTCAATATCTGTCCTATAGGGGGTGCTGCGTATCCATCTTTTGGAAGCTCAGGATCTGGTAGCGAAGGACAACTTGATGGGAGGGATGGTGAAGGGCAAGAGTGACCCGTATGTCAAGATCCATATCGGAGACACAACCTTTAAGAGTCATGTGATCAAGGAGAACCTCAACCCCACCTGGAACGAGATGTATGAGGTGGGAATGCTGGGAAATGTAGTTTGGAAAAGTCAAGGTGTTGCAGAAATGTCTGTAATGACTATGATTTCTGTTTATTTATGCTCATTTCAAGTTGTTATCGGTAAAATACTAAAAAAAAAACATGACTTTAAAAGAGATTAATAGTAATGTTTCCTGTTTTTATTTACTAGATGATTCTGAGTCCTGATAACAATCTAGACGTGAAGTTTGAGGTCTATGATAAGGATTTTGAATCTGATGATTTCCTTGGAAGGTTAGAACATTTACAGCCTTTTTTTTTTTCTTTTTTACTAAATAAAGCACAGAACCCCCTTTTTTTGCATTGTCACATGATTTTGGAGGACAACTAGGCACATTTCCCATCTATTTCATATATATATCCTGGTAGTATTTGATTTCAATTTATGCCAAAAACACTGATTTTAATTGTTGATTGTGGGGTGAAATATGCCCCAGATAAGTATTTAGGAACTTTACTCTAAACATAAAAAACGATTTATTTCAGATATTATATGAATTAAATAAGTCATGTTTTACTTTTCCTTTATGTGTGTTCAGGTTCAAGCTCAAACTTGGACATATCATCAGTTTAAAGTACAATGATGAAGTGAGTATCAGTGTATTTGGCTCTAGTTTGTAAGATCACAACACAATCAGCACATGAACCTGTCCCTGCTGCTTTTTCTTTTCCAGTGGTTTACTCTGAATGATATAAAACACGGTCGAGTCCATTTGGTCCTGGAATGGCTTCCCACCTCAACACAGCGGGATAGATTGGATCAAGTCAGTTTTTTATGGAGTCTGTTGGTTTTCATATATATAAATATATAAAATTGACTTAATACTAAAAAAGGTTTTTTTCACTAGGTAATGCAGATGCAAAGCTCTCAGACCTACCAGAACAAGTCTGTTCCGTCAGCAGCGTTGTTGTTTATTTACTTAGAAAGAGCTCATGACCTGCCTGTGAGTCAATATATCACTATATTTGCATTTGTTCTACTTTATTAGGTATTTCACTGACTGTAAATTATCTTTATCAACAAAAAAAAAATAATAATAATTTATTATTATTATTATTTTTTATAACATGTCATTACTTCTTGATGGTTATATGTCTAGTTGAAGAAAAGTGGAAAGGAACCCAAAGCTGCTGCTGAACTTGTACTTGGAGGAACCACTCATAAAAGCAAGGCAGGAGACTTTTATCTATAATAGCTATCATACGCTCCTATAAAAACCTTAAATGGTATAGAATTTATGTGTAATATTTTTTCTGTATTCTTACACGTAAAGGTGTGTGATCGCTCATCTTCTCCTTACTGGAATGAAGCTTTTGACTTTCTGGTCTATGACCCCAAAAAGGACATACTTGTCATTAAGGTGAGGCTGTTTTAGCCTGAAATGCGGTTAATACTATTTTATGTCGATTGCATGCATTATTATATTAAACTTGTCATTATTGTATACACCTTAGTGTGCTTCAGGTTGAGTACATACTTAACATGCATTTACAAAACTAAACTAACTTGCTCTGAATGAAAGTAGCTAACCCGAAACAGAAACTGCCAGTAAAAGAAGAGTTAAAGGGAACATTTCTGCATGCATCAGTATTTGTGTTTAGACTAGAAAGTTTTCTGCGTTATGCTTCAGATCTTAAATTATGAATATTTAAGACCCTCATTTGATTTATTGTCCTTCTGAGCAGCTCTCAAGTGCCTGGGACCAACCCGTGGGCTCTTTGGTTCTACCAATCAGGGAGCTGCTTTCAAAACCAGATCTACTGATGGACCAGTGGCTCAATCTGGATGGAGCTTCACAAAAGAGCCAGATCCTGCTCAGGGCACAGCTGAAGGTTCGACTCATTTTGATAGTTGTTTTATTCACTCGGCCAAAAAACAGTATCACAGTGCTGTTAATACAATCAGCATTTTCTCTTTTATTCAGATCTTGGATTCAAAAATGGCCGCTCTAGTGGCCATGGGTTCAGGTCCTGTGTTGAGTAATAAGCAGACGGCCACCACTGGTCAGATCCAAATCTCCCTTTCCTTCCAGAAGAAGCTGACCGTGATCATCCACACATGCAGGTCTGGTGTGATGATAAACCCTTTCGAGTCATTTTTAGTTTAGAAGTCATCTATGCAAGTGTGAAGTTTGAAGTGAAGTGAGGACGTGTTTGTGTGTTTTCAGGGGTCTGGTTACATCATCGAAGGACAGTTTAGACACCTACGTCTCCCTCATTCTGCTGCCGGATAAAAGCAAGGCCACGAAAAGAAAGACGACTGTGAAGAAGAAAAATCTGAACCCTGAGTTCAATGAAAGGTTTGGAGAAGTGTGTGTGTGTGTGTTGTTCAAGAATAAGAGAGATTAAAGTAAGTTGTGATTAGTTCTGTGAGCTATGTATCATGATAATACCTTACTTTTGCTTTTGCTTTCTGCTTTGCTTTTTTAGTAACATACAGTGGTGGCCAAAATGATTAGAACACTAGTATTTGTAGCAGCTAAAAAAGTGACATGAAAAAACTGAGATAGACTTAATCCACAAGAACTGTGCCAACGTCTCCAAGATGCTGCAAAAAAACCTACCTGCAAAGCTACAGCACTGTTCAAAGTTTTAAGTGCTTGTGTAAAAATGCTGTAAAATGACAATGCTATCAAAAATATTGTCATAATATTATCAGTTACCTTAATTAAAACAACATTTGGTGTAAGCATCCTTTGCGTGTTGGGTTATGTGCTAATAAATGTATACATAAATTAATATAAATAAAACTGTTGTGACCATTTACAGTGAAAAATCATACCCCAATACATATGCCAATATCATTACCCATTATTTGAATCAAAATCCGTGGATTTCAGGGCTGATGCATGTCACTGAATTACATTGTAATCTTTTCTGTGAGCCCATCACAGAATTTTCGATGATTATGGGACACTAACACGGAATTATGCTTATTAAGAATACGTTACATCTCAGTAACGCTGAAAAATCCCAGCAATTCTGACTTAATAACTCGCAATTCTGACTTAATAACTCACAATTCTGACTTTATATCTCACAATTCTGATTTAATAACTCACAATTCTGACTTTATATCTCACAATTCTGACTTAATAACTCACAATTCTGACTTTATATCTCACAATTCTGACTTAATAACTTGCGATTGCGACTTTATACCTCGCAATTCTGACTTAACTCGCAATTGCGACTTTATATCTCACAATTTTTACTTAACAACTCGCAATTCTGACTTAATAACTCACAATGACTTAATAACTTGCAATTGCGACTTTATATCTCGCAATTCTGACTTAATAACTCGCAATTCTGACTTTATATCTCGCAATTATGACTTAATAACTCGCAATTATGACTTTATATCTCGCAATTCTGACTTAATAACTTGCAATTCTGACTTAATAACTCGCAATTCTGACTTTATATCGCAATTCTGACTTAAAAACTTTCAATTCTGACTTAATATCTCGCAATTCTGACTTTATATCTCGCAATTCTGACTTTATATCTCGCAATTCTGACTTAATAACTCGCAATTGCAACTTAATAACTCGCAATTCTGACTTAATAACTCGCAATTCTGACTTTATATCTCGCAATTCTGACTTAATAACTCGC
>JAUYWG010000075.1:2177488-2191996 GCA_034779775.1 Enteromius afrohamiltoni | reverse complement strand
AACGGTCTTATTGTCTGGAGTTAAAACTAAATGTAATTATGTAGTTTATGTTATATAATATAAATTATTTGTTGTAATTCTTTTTTTTTTTTATAGGAGCAATTTGGAAAATAGTTTAGTGTTTTAAATCATTTTAGAACAAAAAGCAATATTTAAAAAATCTGAGTGATGGGTTATCACAGCATATCAGATCCCGTCCATTAAACTTCACATAAATCGAACCTAGAACCATCATGTACACACAGAAACTCAGCTCTGTCATTCCAGTGCCATGGATGGTTATAATTGTGTTAATTTAAATGTGCCCAAGTATGGTACATACCCAGTCAGTGTTTCTCATGTTTATAAGCTTATAGATGTGAAAAAAAAAAAAACTTGAATCAGTAATGTTCTCAGATGTATCGTCAGACCACATCAATATTTCATCCTCGCAGACTCTTACTCACTTACCTGTAGGGCTCTTTCTGTTCAAGAGCCATGAAGAAATATCCCAGTTTTTTACCTCCCCTTTTATGATGTATATTTTAAAGACCTCACTGAGGAGTTAGTATTGGTGCGTCAGGAAGTGTGCTGTTTTCTGCTCTCATTCCCTGCTGGCAGCCTACAGTTAGTGCGATTCACTGCGTTATTTATCTGTGAGAACCTCAATCAGATGATTTCTCGAATCAACAACAGTCTAAGCGCTAATCATACAGAACCTGATTTTCCATTGCACTACTTTTCATGCAAACATTTGCTATATTGTATGACTGTTGCATTCGTGTCTCTACTGCAGTGTAACATCACAAGTGAGTGCTGTGTGTTCAAGACGCTGTGTCTAGATAAAAAAAAAAAAATTTACTTTTACATGCAGCGTCACTCATCAATGTCAGTTCCAAAACAGTGGACCAATAGGAAGACCCCAGAGGGAGGGCAAGCTTTTGTTTACTGTAGCAAGTTGTAGTGTTGTGCCAATGTCAAAATCATGATTCTTTATGTATCGCGATCTCACGAGCTGATGAAAATTTAGCATATTGTCCAACACTAGCAAGTTGGCATGGCAACTGTTATTGCATCATGTCTCAAAAGTGCATCTCGAAACCCTCACATTCCTAAGCATTGCGTTTCATGTTTTTTTTACACGCAAAGACATGAGTGTGATCGTTTTTTTTTCCATTAAAATGTGCTACTTTTCCTTTTTTTCTATGTAAATACACAAGACGAACTTATGACTTATGACATAACTTTAAGGAACACTTATGACTGTTTAAGGAAAACCATGAAGCTCACCACCTCTCCACCTTTTTTCTTGACGAAAAATTTTCATAGCAATTTGTAAATTCTATGGGTCTAGCTTCCGGTCTCATCCACATCCAGCTATTTTAGCTGTACAAAACAGTTTTGCTGCTTGATATTGAACAACGGTTTGTCTTATATTGTTTTAATATAGTATCTTAATTATGAACACACAGTTTTGTAATGGACACAGTTTGACTGCATGGTGTTATTCTCCTTGTTATTTCCCTGCGTCTAATGAACCGCAAACCTGACACATAGGCTTACTTCTGCGTTGAAGAAAAAGGTGGATAAAGTCACATCTGAAATCCTGAAATAGCTACATTCCAATTCACATACATGCAATGTATCTGCACACTAAGTATGTAGCTTGTTTATGAGTCTGTCTTTCTGTTGTAGTACACTGACATACTAATTTTCATCTTACATACTATTAAGCAAGTGCACTTGGTCACAATTGGTCGCACACACACGCCACCTTTGAATTCTCTCATCACACTTGACCTGCCTCTGATAATCCACCCCTGGTGTGAGAGCATTGATTTCTGAAGGATAGACAGAAGAAGATAAAAACCTTTGTATTCTTTACTCAGCGTCAGTGTTCAGATCTGCTGGAGATCAATAGGAGGAGGATCCATCATCCCTCAAGCACTTTAAGTTAGATGTAGTGTGGCATCAGTTGTTTGGGGTCAGTTAGCTGATTCATCAAAGCTTTGAGGGTTTAATATCAATAAACTCATTCAAACCTGGTGTTATGGCAAGGGTAGTGTACATAGACTGACACTTTCATCTTTCTTCTTTTTGTCATGTCTGTACTGCAGATCATCAGTGTCAGCGTCATTCCTCAACAAACTTCAAGTTGTAAAAAAGCTTATTGTTTTATTAGCTACTGCAAAGAAATTTTACTTTGAAGGGACAATGTACAAATATGTATTTAGTGTCCACAGCAGCAAACATTTAAGTTTTCTAAAGTGTATTGTATTGTATGTATGCATATATTTAGTCATTTATTTGTTTGTGCGCTGTGTACATTTATTATGCATATATGAATACACACACATTTTAACGATCTGTCACTGTTTTTGGTTTGAAATGCCTCTGTCTAGTCTGTTCCCAGTTCTGTTTTGCTTTCGTTGTCATGTTTCCTAGTTACCCTTTTAGTCGAATCACTTCAATATTACAGATGGGAACTCGCCAGAGAGACCTATTGCCTTTGAGCTCTTTACTAAAGGCCAATGAACATTGGCGTGCACTGATTGCACTCAGGTGCACCTCATCACTGTGTGAGTATAAGAGGGCACGCACACAGTGCACCTGCAGCTTTTCGCTTCAGAGCCATTGCTCTTTTGGAACTGGAGATCCTCTGGGCTTTTTCGTCTGCGAGAAAAGTGAAGGAAGGATCATTTGGAGGAGTTCCCACAAAATCTGCTCTCTCGTCTGACAGCGTTTCTGGGCGGCTGTCAGCGGACCCTGCGGGCTGGTGGCCTTTTTCAAGGCCGGCTGTGACAGTCACCTGCATATCCAGTGAGCAAAGACCTCTGAGTGCACGGAGGAAAGAGCAATTTCCTTCCTCCGGCCGTGCGTTTCTGGTTGTGGAAGTCCTGTGGAAGGTCCTGAAAGAACCATCTGCTCCATCCCCAGCTGAAGCACACGATGCCAAGCTGGCACAACGACATCGAGCTGGCTGCTCAGGGGCCAGCCAAGAACACCCGGAGGGGCAGGAAGCGCTCCTGAGACAGGCAGCCCGGGGGTGTTGAGATCTGCTCTTCGGCTGATGTCGAGACCATCTCCATCCCCACTCCTTCTGCACCAGTTGCCGTCGGCCCACTGGTTGGTGGTACCCACAATTTCACAGAAAGAGCAATTTCTCACACCTCCAGGCCCAGTGTCCGGAGATCCCCATCTAACACAAACCTTTTTGTCTTCACAGATGCTGACCCAGGACGCTGTGTCACCAGCGCGGGAGACAGGGAAACAGGTAAGCGCTGCTCAATGCAGCCAGACGAACAGTCCCTGTCCCCGCCCCACTTTGGGCTGCCCCACTACTGGCACGCCGGTCAACGTTCCCTTGATACCCCTGTCGAAGCTGCTCGGAGCCTGGATAGCGTTCCCCGGCCCCTCGCAGTGATTGATTCGGACGGTACGCCTCAGCTATGTGATTCAGTTCACCAGGCGCCTTCTCAAGATGCCATTCCAGATGCTCACTCCGAAGCGCATACTGACATGCATTCGTTACTGACATAGTTGCTTATTTCTTTATTTAAACTAAAAGAAAAATTATTTATTTTTAAATTTGATTTCAGTTAACAATAATAAACCTGTTACTTTTGCTAAAGTTAGTTTTCTAGAAGTTTTGCAGGAAGTTTTTAGTTTTGCAGAATCCTTGACACTGTTGCTTTATTTGAGAAATTCATTGTATTGTGTTGTATTTGGTGTCAGATGAATGAAGTCTCTTCCCATGACCTGGTCTTCTTTTGCATGGGTTCTTTAGACCTTCTTGCCTCGTCACACCACCTGTCCTAAGACAAGGCAAAACAAAACCCTCAACAAGGTGTCCTCGAAAGCATCCTGCTATTGTGTGTATAGAGTGTGTGACTGTTTCTCCTGCAGTCCTGAGAGAAGTTGACGTCAAGTGAGGTGCACGCTGGGTCAGTGTGGCTGTAGTAAAGGCACCTGAGGCTGTGTGGCTTCTGGCGGGGTGAGGACCATGCGTGCCGGGCCCCAGGGGGACGCTCTGCAGCCCACTCTCTGCTGACTTCCCCTGGAGCTGCATACATCGGCATTAATTACACCCGAGCTGACAACAGGGTCATGCTGCTCAGCCACCCTGCACCCACCATTAGCCCTCGCACGTGCACCAGCCTCCATCACAAACACACTCAGACTGAGAGATGCAGACCTTCTAATGCTGGCATATCAGACCAGATATCAGCCATACTTTTATCAATTAAACAAGTTGTGAAGAGATTGTAAATAAAATGTAAACTAACTGTACTATTGTGAAATATTGTTTTTTGTTTTAATATAAATTAAAACTTAATTTATTATTCTGATGTAAAGCTGAATGTTTATCATTATTTCTCCAGTCTTCAGTGTCACATGATCCTTCAGAAATCATTTTATTTATTTAACAACAAAAAAAGTGTTGCTTAATATTTTTGTGGATACTGAGACAGAGTGATTTAGTTTAAAAATGAAAAAAATGTATTCTTTTAATCAGCAAGGATTCATTAAATTGTTTAAATTTGACAGTAATGACAATTTAACATAGATGCACTCACCTAAAGGATTATTAGGAACACCTGTTCAATTTCTCATTAACGCAATTATCTAATCAACCAATCACATGGCAGTTGCTTCAATGCATTTAAGGGTGTGGTCCTGGTCAAGACAATCTACTGAAGTCCAAACTGAATGTCAGAATGGAAAAGAAAGGTTATTGAAGCAATTTTGAGCGTGGCATGGTTGTTGGTGCCAGACAGGCTGGTCTGAGTATTTCACAATCTGCTCAGTCACTGGGATTTTCACGCACAACCATTTCTAGGGTTTACAAAGAATGGTTTGAAAAGGGAAAAACATCCAGTATGTGGCAGTCCTGTGGGCGAAAATACCTTGTTGATGCTAGAGGTGAGAGGGGAATGGGCCGACTGATTCAAGCTGATAAAAGAGCAACTTTGACTGAAATAACCACTCGTTACAACCAAGGTATGCAGCAAAGCATTTGTGAAGCCACAACACGCACAACCTTGAGGCGGATAGGCTACAACAGCAGAAGACCCCACCCTGTACCACTCATCACCACTATAAATAGGAAAAAGAGGCTACAATTTGCACAAGCTCACAAAAATTGGACAGTTGAAGACTGGAAAAATGTTGCCTGGTCTGATGAGTCTCGATTTCTGGTAGAGTCAGAATTTGGTGTAAACATAATGAGAACACAGACTGGTGGTGAGAACACAGACTGGTGGTGGTGGTGTAATGGTGTGGGGGATGTTTTCTTGGCACACTTTAGGCCCCTTTGTCCCAATTGGGCATCTATTAAATGCCACGGGCTACCTGAGCATTGTTTCTGACCATGCCCATCTCTTTATGACCACCATGTACCCATCCTCTGATGGCTACTTCCAGCAGGATAATGCACCATGTCACAAAGCTTGAATCATTTCAAATTGGTTTCTTGAACATCTCACTGAGTTGTACTATGTGCACTGTCCTAAAATGGCCCCCACAGTCACCAGATCTCAACCCAATAGAGCATCTTTGGGACGTGGTGGAACGGGAGCTTTGTGCCCTGGATGCGCGTCCCACAAATCTCCATCAACTGCAAGATGCTATCTTATCAATGTGGGCCAACATTTCTAAAGAATGCTTTCAGCACCTTGTTGAATCAATACCACGTAGAATTAAGGCAGTTCTGGCGGAAGGGGGTCAAATGGGGTTGAGTGTATATAAACAGTGAGGTCAATGTGATTTTCTAAATTTTTCTTTTTAGATTCTATGATGAAAATTGTAGACTCCTCCATGATTTCTAAGTAATAGAACTTGCAAAATTATAGGGTGATCAAATACGTATTGACCTCACTGTGTATATATATATATATATATATATATATATATGAAACCATTCAACATATTAGAACTATTTCTGAAGGATCATGTGACACTGTGGAGTAATGATGCTAAATTAAGCTTTATGTCACAGGAATAAATCGTATTATAAATTTATTCCATAATAATACTTCTTTGACTGTATTATTTATCAAATAAGCCTTTGTGAGCATAGGAGACTTCTTTCAAAAACATTTGAAAAAATCTTATTTATTCCAAAGCTTTTATCAGTAAAGTACATCCCATTTTTAATGGCAAGCTACTCTTTTTGGCCCACATTGTGTACTTTGTACAGAAAAAGACAGTGAGAATAAAAAAATGGAAGCCAAATGTACAAAAGGGGAAAACACAAAAGAATTAAAATTTAATCCAAAAATAAAGCGATGTCATTCCTGTGGAACATGGTAGAAGGGCTTTGTGGGTTTGGTAGTAGAGAATGTACCTGAGGCAGTGGGAAGTGTTAACATGAAAAACACATCAGAGGACTGGGGCATGTGTCTCCTCCTGCTGTAATTAGTCTGGAGGAGCATGCTTCTATCACACACATCTCCATATCACAAACTCTTCACACACACACACTGGCCTGGTTTGTGTTATATATATGCGATAATTTTGCTGTCACAATAATGATGTCATGTCTATATAATACAGTAACAATTTATATTTATTTGTCATTTTAAGTCTTAATTGGGTAATAATAGTATAAAGCAGGGGTGCCCAACCCCTAATACACCCGAAGTAACTTGGAGCTAAACAGGACATTCGATCGCCAGGAGCAGGGTTGGGACCCTGGTATAAAGGAATGATATTAATATTAAATGTTTGGTGTTGAGTAAACTTTAATGCTATAGTGTCAGGTTAAAATACTGTAAATAATAGGAAAATATAGTAAAATCTTATTTACTCCTCTGATGCAAAGCTACATTTTTCAGAATAGTTACTACAGCCTTCAGTGCCACATCATCTTCAGCATATTGTAATATGCTAATTTGATACAAAAAAAACATGTGTTGTTGCTATTAATGTGAAAAACAATTGTGTTGCTTTGTATTTTTGTGGAAACTGTGATTATTTTTTATTTAATAGAAATAAACATGATAAACATCTAAAAACAGTAAAACCTTTATTTGAAATTTAATTCTATCATCATATATCATTATGATAACAAACGTAATCTAATCTGTATAAATATTATAATTTACTTAAAACCCCAAACCTGCAGAATTTCCTTTCGTAAGATAACAAAGGGATGACATTTTGCAGAAAAGTCAGTTTCAGTGCCAAAACCTACAAACAAAATAAAAATAAATAAATAAATAAAATAAATATTCTAAATTGTAGTTGATATAACTTGTGTCATGCCATCTGAGGTGATCTGATAGCTTTGCGAGAGAAACAGATCAAAGTTAGTTAAATTGCTTTTTTTTGTCAGATGAACATTTTATAGGCAGTGAGGGATTGACACAACGGAAGGTTTTGTTCTGTTTTTTTTTAATGTACGAACATTTTGCATTCGGTGTGCAATGGCATTGACCAGTGAATTTACCTCATAAGGTAATCATATAAAAATATATTTATATGGACTACTTCATGGCATTTTCTTCCCTGTTCCCTGGCAGTACGGGGATATTGGCAAGATGGCATATTTGTTTTGCCAAACGTTGCATCCTTTCTCTAGAGCGAAGCGGTTCAGCCTACGGAAACAAAATCAAAGAGAAGTAGCAAAGTATTAATCAGTTAAACATCTTAAGGATATTTCCTCTCATTACACGTTCACGTAAATCCCACCACAGCACTGAAGTCTCAGGAATAAAGAAAACATGCATGTGCATGAGAGAGAGAGAGAGAAAGAGAGCGAGAGGGGAACTTGGCATCCAAATCCCTTCAGTTTTAACCCTCCAATTTGGAAATGCAACTGACAAACTTGTTCCGAAACCCCATCAGTCTCATTTACGTCTGAGAGCCACTGGGCCTAATTATGGATAATCTGCCCGCCCATCCACTAACGACATTAGTTTAAAGGCCCGTAGATTAAGGCAGCATCAGCAATTTGAGAATAACCAAATCTAAAGCTCCTGCCTCCCCGTAATGCCATTATAGTCCCGCAAGCCTTTGAAATGATTTCAAGGGCCGGGTCTGCGGGGTCTTTTGCCGTTTCGCCCCAAAGCAGGTTATCAGTTTCCCCTTTGAAAGCCGGGTCATTCTGGTCTTGTTTGGGAGAACAGATAAGGAAAGACACCGGGGGAAACCCCCCTGAAATGCCAGAATGTCAGGTTCAGCATCAGATAAAGAAGCTGATTCTATCAAAGCCCTTTGAGGCGGTGTATACGCTTTAGCCCCATTGACTGGAATGCAGCCTTTAGCCCGGGATCCTAAAGACCCAGGTATGTTGCCTTCAAGCAGTGCGCTTTGTGTTTTGAATTAAACACATCTCTGGTGCTAATGCGATTCTAATGTAAAACCAAGCGCTCTGCTTTCCTCCCTCTCTCTCTGTGATCTGTAAATGAGTTTGTTTATGCCCAAGCAAGCACTCGAGGCCGGCGCTCGATCATCTCTCTCGCCGGGGGGAAGTTGTTGGGGGTTGCGTGGTTATCGAGGGGAGCCATTAAAAACTGGAGGCTTTTGCTTTAAGACAGGGTGAAGGGCTTTATTGGAAATTACATTTTAGTTGCGTTCAATTACCTTTACGCTCGTTTGTTCTGCTACAGATTTTTTGTTTTTTTCCCATTCGCTCGACTTTATTCTCTAAGGGTGTTGTTTATGAGCCCAATACTATATTATGAATGGGCGGCTTTCGCTGCAAATTACCCAGCTCTGATAAAGAGAGCACTGCGCTGCTAATGGCTTTTTCCAGCAGCTTCCTAACACAAAGCACACTTTGTTTGCAATAACAAATCACTTTATCATTAGACCTGAATGACTGCGCAAGGTCGTCGTTCTTTTGACCTTTGACTTTTTTTTTTACGTAGCACTCAAGCCGGACCATTAGCACGGGCTCACTGGCAGGCATGATTATGTCTTATTGTGAGAGGCAGTAATTTGATTGGTGGAGAATTAAGGCTTCTCCTCACGGGTCATTTTAGCTCACTTCCTCTACAGTTCTCGGCTTGATTAAAAATTGATCCACGGCTGTAATGTGAATATATTATTGAGGCTATCTGTCACCGCTGACAGATAATTGGGAGTACACAACTTCAATTTCACAAAACTGTTCCACCTTGGATTGCTTTGGTTTGAGTGGAGGCTCTTTCTGATGCTAATGCTGCCGCTGTTGCTTGTTTTTGACGGCAGCGCTTTAGTCAATGTATTATAGAGGGCTGGAGTTTAGTCTGCAGTAGGAAACTTTTCTTGGTGAACTACATGTATTTTGGTATTACTGTAATGTTAATGCATCATGCTACAGCTTCACTTTGTATTCACAATTCCATACTTTCAAATGTAACAGGTCATTATCTCCAAGACATGAAAGATTTCTTCAGATTAGAAATGAGACATAAATGTAAAATATGTTTATCTACATTCAGGGAAAAAAAACAAAAACAAAAAAGGTATTTGAGTGGAGAACCCTTTGACAAAAAAATGAATGCATTAAGACTGAAATATACAAGCCCTGCTTCGCCATATCACTAATACTACTAATAACATTAAAAATCAAATCAGAAAATACAAATATTATATATTGGGGTCCTATTCAATTTGCTCAGATTTTTTTTTTTTCACATCACTTCAATGCATTGCTTAAATATTCATAATAATCATCATCATTATCAGAATCAGAATCACACAAGGGGTATCACAAGGTACTGTAAGGAGCATTGCAGGAGACAGGTGGTGGTGACAGGTGCATGTAATTCAGAACTCGTTGGGATCATTGTGACTGCGTGAGGGTGGAGCCTGGCATGTCTGTGACATACATTATCAGACATAATTTCTTCAAGGTAAAGCAAACTTTTTATTTGTAATGAAGATCTGTCACAATCATGTCCACAAGCTCTGTGCCCTTTACCACTCACCCTGGACTCCATTTCCCATAATCCTTTGCCTGGACTCATCAGAAGTCATTTTAAGCTCACAGCTGTGTCTTAGGAGTATTGCATACATGTTGGTGATCGTTAGCCTGTAACATTTTTTAGTTTCCATGTTTTTGTCAGTGTTTTTGCCTTGCCTTCATGTTTTTGATCATTGATTGTTTTCCTGGTTTCTGAGTGGTTTGCTGCCTGTTCTGACCTTTGCATGTTCTGTGGATTACTCTTAGTGAAATGCACTGCATAGTGAAATGGCTGACACTGAAAACACCACAGGCCTCAAATGTGCTTGAGTGTTAAGTTAATGAAAGATATTTTAAACAGCAGTATTTTTGAGCTAATCCATATCACAATTAATTGTACACCTACTTTTGATTTATGAATAAAAATTTAATGACATTTTATATTATACAGTGAATCTATTTTTATGACTGTATTGCATTTCCATTTTCCACGTCATGGAAATCATAGTGCATTAAATATTTCTTGATCTTTAGATTCAAGCTATTAAGATGCACCGCTGCAACAGCAGGACTCTTATTCTGTTTCAGTCTCAGTGTGGGAACTGACCACTTTGTGATGCTCTTAGTCACTGAACTCTTATTTCACTAAAGATCCATTTTTAAGAGGGACATTAATTAGTACGCCTGCGTGGTTTCCACTCAGGGAGACAGGAGAGTCATGTTAACAATTGGTTGTAATTTTATGGACAAGTAACTTGTTCCTGGCCATGTCTCTCTCTCTCTCTCCATGCTGGGGAAATGCTTCTTTCCTCACAAAAGAGCATTTCCCCCTCAATAGAAATTACCGGTAGAGATTAATAACGGCATTAGGCAGTAATGATGCTACGCTGAATGAAATATTTATTAAAGATCCCTCTGCTAGCAATTAGCATGGCATGTAATCGTTCAGCACATGAAATCAAGATGATTGCAGCAGTCCCTCAACTGCTTTTCCCGCCAGCCCACGCCCACCGCCAACAACTGCCATCCTTCAGCCGCCCTCATGCCATGACAAAAGATCTGGGACCTGGGGCTGCTGAATATCCCATCTTAATTACTGTAATTCCACCATGGTAAGAAAGTTATCTGAGTGTAATTATGCCTGGATTGAATGCCGCCTCTTTGATTTTCTCGGGAGAAATGAAGCTCAACCTGCATAGCATCTGCAGCACACTGCTGTGGCAAACCAGGACTTGCTTTGCATGTTCAGGTGTGTTCTGAAGTCCTTCATTTAGTCTGCTCGCTCTGCAGGGATGCACTTTGATAGACAGGCTAGACCTTTATACAGTACCTTCTTTTCTTTGGGACATTTGTGACTGGGACAGGGATTAAAATTTTTCCAACTGAATTCTTTGGCATTTATTCTGTGTGTTTTTTAAAGTTTTATCAGGGCTATCACGCAAAAAAGGGGTTTAGGAATCATTTGTGTCATGGGTGCGTGTGGTGAAAGCACGAAGGCAGAAGTGCACCGAGGAACAGGGTCCAGGGTGGCGATGACAGAGGGAGGAGACAGGAGGGGCCCGCAGCACTCTCCGCGCTCACACTGTCAGTGGCGAAGTCCTCTGTAATCGCTTCCCACTCCGGCTCTCTCACCTGGTCTGTTGTCACAGTCTGTGGCTCTGGTGCGCACCTCGGCTCTGTCACATCCATTTGTGACGGTTCGTCAGTTGTGCTGGGCTCTGCTGTGGCGGCAGTGGTGGGCTCAGGAATGGGCTCTTCGTTGCGGGTAGATGGTGGGCTGGGCTCTGGGTCGGGGGCGAGTTCATCGACGGGGCTGACGGTGAAGGAGGATCCATTCCTCGCCAATGTCCACTCCACAAAGGCGGCGAAGTTTGCTCGAGGGCGGCGCTCTGTGCTCAGGTCTCTGTGGTAGAAAGCACAGAGTGTGCTGTCCGGAAAGCTGGTGTAATAAGCTACCTCAAGGAACATTCTCGTATGCTCCTCGAGCTACAGCAGGAGAAGAAGATATTCGTGAGTGAACGGGGAGTCTATTGGGGAAAAAATAAAAACTGACAAAAACACGGAAACAAAATGCCGGGGAAAAGACGTGCCACTCACTTTACTGTTAAGTTCCGGTTATTCTGGCATGGAGGCAGAGCCAGAAGTGCAACTAACAAAATTCTTTAATACATCCAAGACGAGTAGACAGACAGACAACATCCAAAATCCACACAACATCCAAAATAATGTTAATAACCGGACAATCAGACATAGAACACAAGAGAACTTATAAAGGGTAGACAACAATGATGATTAAAGAAAGGCACACCTGAACACAATGATACTGACACTAGGTCACACGGAGACAGAACACATTGGGGAAATGAAAAAATAAACAAAACATAGTCTGGGGCGTGACAGTTTGGGAGTCATTGAGCAATAATGTAAAAATAAATACATATTATAAGACTGCGAAACTGTTTTTTGACCCGGCGTGCATGTCAACCTGTTGGTGGGTACTCCCAAAACCAAAATATCAACCTTTCATTCCCCATAAGGGCACTTTAAAATAAATGTTTATTTTAAAATTAAATTTGAAATAAGTAAACTGACCGTATGTAACAAGTTTCCCCAACACTGAAAATGAGAAAGTTTTCACTAAGTATGGTATAAGATATTATGCTGTGTAATGCAAAACAGGAACTCATTTCATCCACAGATCTTATTTTTCTTCATATAAAAAGACAATAATATACTGAACGGCCCGAAATTCATCAAAGGAACCAGTTCAAAAGAGTCATGGGCAAATCATTATGCTGCATGCATGTGGCTTGTAACAAACATTTATTTCATTAATGTTTATTTATTATCTATGTATTATCATGTTCATTCTTTTTATGTGAATGAGAACTGATTGTCTTCATGAAGCCTTTACAAAGCAGGTGTCTGAGGTCTTGTGTTGTCTTTTATGTTTTTATAGAGCTGACAAAAAGCGTAACTGGCCGCTGAGGTGGGAGCCTGAGGGCGTGTAGGTCAGAAAATCAAATGGGTCAGTTTACAGCATAGATCACAGCTAGCTCATCAAGCGAACCTGTGGAGCGTGCATAAGATTAATCAGCTCTGGAGCTGCTGTTTAGCCATGCTCATTCCACCCAATAACCAGAAGCAGAGGGCAAGACAAGAGAGCAGAAAAGTAGAGGACATCAGGAGATGACAAGTCAACGGACAGCTAATGCAATAGTACTTCACTCAGAAAGCAACCAATAGTATAGATGAGACAGATCAATTTGCAATATTCTGTTCACCATCCATGCAACAAAGCTCAGACATGAAAGTAAAACATTAAGGGATGCTGTCTATGAAGTCTCCAATCAATAAACAACAGAGGCAGAAAAAAGGGAACCAAATTTCTCATTGTGTTGTGCACCCGCAGGCCTTTGTACAGCCAGCATTGGCTGATGACCGAGGAATGGGCCTGTCATATTTCACTTTCACCTGTTTGGTGTCATTTATCAAGGCAGGCTGATCAAGGTGGAGCTCCGACTGTTTGCTGCACATGAGAATGGAAGAAGATAAAGAGGAGAGGAGAATAATATGTGCTTGTTTTGAACCCTTAGGCATGATACATCTGCCAAGAAACCTGACTTTGAGACTTGGAGTTGAAAATGTATCCTCAGAGTGTTGATTTGATATGAGCATGGGATTCATGAACTGTCAGTGCCACATGAAAGAAGGTTATTATATATATATATATATATATATATATATATATAGCATTCTCTTAATAATTTGTCTATATGCACCCAAAATTTATTTCATTTCATTTCATTTCATTTCATTTCATTTCATTTTATTTTATTTTATTTTATTTTATTTTATTTTATTTTATTTTTTATTTATTTTATTTTTTTTTAATGACATGATTAGTTAATGTATACATGTGGGCAGAAACTCCCTTTTAACCAAAGATGGAATATTGTAGTTGCATTTAATCTCAGACACAGACCTCAAACTAAACATTTCAGAATTTTTAAATGCACATATATTTTAGAATGTTTCAAAATTTGGAAAGTTTTAGTTTTAATGACAGCAAAGCACATCTTGAGCTTCTTTGGTTAATTCCATTATAACTCCTGCATTTTAACTGTGAACTGTATATACTGAAGCCCCTATTTAGAACATTAAGTTGGGCACATCATTTATACACTGTAAATATTTTCTGTTCAACTCAGCAGGTGCTTCTTTGGACACTAGCTATGTTCAATTGTTTGCCACAAAGTTCAAGACATGGATGCATTAGCCCTGCATGCATTCTAAAGTACAGGATGCAATTAACGGGTATACAAAAAAGACTGTTCACCACAGACAAAGTTCAGTGTCTGGAATAATTGCACTCTAAGCAGCAGCAAGCACTGCTGATCACTAATTACGCTGGTTTCTATTATTCTCCAATGAATTCAGCTACAGTCCTAATAATAAATACAAAAGATAAAATAAAAAGACTAAGTAGAAAAAGGTAATATAGGTATTGTGGGTGCATTAGCTCCATACTCAAAAAAATTATTCACCAACACTGATTTAAAAATATATATATTTTCATTTAACACAATTATGTTTGGTTCCCTATTTAAACAACTGCATTGTGTTAAACTGACTTG
>JAUYWG010000075.1:2166736-2177388 GCA_034779775.1 Enteromius afrohamiltoni | reverse complement strand
TATTTTATTTTATTTTATTTTATTTTATTTTATTTTATTTTATTTTATTTTATTTTATTTATTTTATTTTATTTTATCATTCTGATTTCAGAGCTTGAAATATCTGCTACCATAAAAAGATGACTTTATTCATCAGCCGTGTTATTCTGCATTAAATTTGACAGTCATTACGGCTGCTAAATATTTCACAAGGATTCCTGTGAACTGTCTCCCCCGATGGACTGCAGTCGTTCGTTGGGTCGGTCATCCTCGGGATGGAGCGGCGTCCCGTAAAACGGCATGAACTGAAGTGGCACAGCGGAGTTGAAAGTGCTGGGATGTGGCGAAGTCAAGCAGAGAACCAACAGAGCAGAGCAGCCTCGCTCAGCACCAGTGTTTAACTCTCCTACTTATTATGGGAATTCAAGGCCTCTCGCTCACAGAGAAATGTAGCGCTCTCTTCCCCCAGCCACCTCTTTCATGCTGGGTGCTATGAAATCCTATAGAAGTGCTTTTATCCCCTGAAGATACAGTACAAATCATCATTGGTTTTATCTCAGCTGGGGATGTCGATTTTCTAAATGAGCTTACTCTTTCCAGCTGCCCGTCAAGCCCATTTTCCCAAATGCTTACCCATCACCCCCTGCTTCTGCTCTGCCGAGCGCCTCCCCTCTCTCCCCACCTTCTTTGAACGGTGGGCTTCAGCCCTTTCTTTGCAGTCTTTGTTCGCTCTGGGGAGAAGGAGCAAACAGCAGGATTGATCCTACATTGCATCTTGGTATTGTTCCAGAGGCTTGCTGTCAATAGGCTGCGGCTGGGGAATGCATTGACTGGGCGAGAGTGAAATCGGGTGAGATTTTGTGCTTCAGTGTGTGTCGCTGTGGCTGGCTTTTTGTGTGCAGCGGAATGTCGCTAATCTGCCCACCATCGACATGCAAATGAGCGGAGCCAGAGCGGCCCTGCGTCAGAGGATTGAGAGCCTGGGAAACGGCTCCACCAATCCCTGCCTCAGCCGGGCCGTGAACGCACAACCACCAAAACACACACACACACAAAACTAGGTTTTTACATGTTCTGGAGACCTGTGTGAGTGTTGGGGTCATGATAGCAGGGTGTTGTCATGGCGGTGTCCTGAGGGCTTTCTACGACACAAATTGTAAGTGTGCTCATTTAGAAAAGTACTAGCACATCTCTCTTCAAAAAAAAACTGCATAGATGGGTTTGGTGTGTGACCAGTTATGCCCCAAAATGTTATACTTATAGGATTGGGAATTTGTTTCACGAATTCCCTGTGATTTCAGAGATTTGACAAAAACACAAATATTTCGTAACGACCAATTTTATGATTTAACTGTTTTTATCAATACATTTCTGTTGGGTAGAATTAGGGATGTAGAATAAGGGATTAATATGAGCTTAATTCGCAGCACTAGTAAATGCTGACCAGTTCAAGTCGGCACATATTTATTATTATTATTATTAAATTGAAATATACAAATACACAAATTATTACATACAGTATAAACAAAAAGTTTAATATTGTAATATTTTTACTTTCATGGAGTATTTAAGAAAAGTAATATATATATATATATATATATATATATATATATATATATCATTTTATTGCATCTATAAAAAAAAGTTTACTATTTGGTAAGACTTTCTTTTTACGTTTACACCTATTAGTCGCTTATTAGCATGCATATTACTAGAATATTAGTATTTTATTAGTGCTAATTAAGCACATTTTAATGCCTTATTCCACATCCCCAATCCTACCCAATGCCTAAACTTAACAACGACATTACCTAACTATTTATAAGCACCAAATTAAGAATTTATTGAGGGAAAAGATAATTAATAGTTAACAAGTGTTATTATTTTAGTTTAGTAAGTATCAATAATATAATTATTATATATGAAATATAGAACTAGTTAAATGTTGTATAATAATAATAAATACAAAGATATAAATGCAGATTATTACATATAAACAAAAAATCTTAATATTGCCTTAATATTATTCTCTTTAATTGTTCAATTTAAAAAAGCAATACAATAATTTTATTTTTTATTGCAACTATAAAAATATTATTATTTATTTATTATCAATAATGTGTCATATGTTAAATATAAAACTATAAATGTGCCCCAGAAGGCGCTTTCATTTTTTTTTGCAGCAATATCATATAACACCAGAGACTGACTGATTTTTAGTTAATTTTTAGTCTTAATGATGATTATACTAATAATATACTAATATAGTAAACTACTACTACTACTAATAGTCTTTGCATCAAAGTCACACTTTTAAATGGCAGCAATACGATGATTATTCATCAAAGTTTAAACACTGATTTATTATGCAACAATGATTATAATAAATGGATATTTCAGCAGGATATTTCTTTAGCACATGCAAAATAATTTTATCCATTTTATATAAGGATTGCAACAAAAATGCAAATAGTCTTCTACTATATATATCCAAATTCGTATATATTTTTTTTATAAAGAGCTAAAAGCGGAGACATTCGGCAGCCGTATCACTGACTAGTTTGACACTCCTTATGTTGTTTGTGATGTGACGACGGGTCTTTGCACCGGAGGAATGAGCCAGTCAAGAGCCGATGCTGGCAGAAAACACTGATGCCACTGGCTCTGAAAATAGTGTACTGATTGATGTAACTAAGTGGGCAAAGGGACAAAAGCTTTGGCCTGGCGCCTGAGACACAGTATGGTGTACTCATTGTTAAATGAATGTCCTTTCACTTTTGTTTCAGAGAGAATTTTGTGTGTGTGTGTCTTTGAACTGATGCAGTGTGAGTGAATCCTTTTACGCTGTCATGGGAGGTTCCTGTATCCGTAAATAACAGCTACAGAACGCTCTTATTTATGTAGTGGAGCAGCATTTGCATTGAAATGGCTGCACATATTTTTTATGTCTTCATAATTCTGTCGTCTCACTTGTCCGGTTGAGACACATTCACTAGAGCACCTTTGATGAATTACAGCTCTTTGTTGATGGATCTCAGCCTCTCTGATTCCAGTGCTTGGAGAAGAAAGACTCTTTGGTTCTTCTGAACTGAAGTTCAATCACCGTTTTACAAGGCTTTTAATCCAGGCACTGCAGTTAGGATAACTACTGTGGGGGTTTTGTTATGGCGTTTTTACATGTCACTCCTTGGGACTAAAACTAGCATTATCTTTAGCATTACATTAGAGCTATACATTGAGGCTCTGTTCCAAACCCTTCAAAGCTGCCCTGCTGTGCCTGCTAGGAAATTAACTGAAAAGTTACCTATTTGGAGTGCTTTATATGGGCTGAAAAAAAAAACAGAACACACACACAAATACTTGCATTTGTGGTTTACGGGGAGGGGCAACTTATTTTTATTAAATCAAAAGAAAATTACCTGTGGATCTTTATCATTGTAGGGTGGTTGTGTACACACACTCCCAACACACATTTCAGTCCAAACAGCTTGAAAAAGTGCATGTACCACCATATGACCCCTTTAAAAATACTGTACTTTTATGCATTCAGGGATGTTTACACTGTTTCTCATGCAAGGCATGGACAAACTTTCAAAAAAACTATTTTGACGTATGACGAGTATTTATGTGCCAAAAATCTTACTTTCAAGCTTTTACAAGTTTCAGAGTACAAGGTTTTTTTTTTTTGATCGTGGTTCTTCATGACGTAGTCATGGATGGAAGTACCTATATGGGCATTTCTCCTGGAGGCACGCGCCCCAGCACGCATAGACCAGAGAGAGAGAAATCATTGCTCTAATCAACAGGCTTCACTCAGCTACACTGCATGGGAAGTAGGCCTATGTTTCCAAAGAATTGCATTTTTGGTTGTACAGAAAAGATAACCTTGTTAAGCTTTCCGAAAGAACCCAGAAATGGCATGAAATGCATGTGTTTTGTTGACAATTAGCGCAAATGCTCATCACTCTTTAGCTCCATCCACATAGCACGGCTCCAGGAGCTCGGCTTTTTTCAGAGAGAATCATATAGCTGTATCTTTCTTATATAATGTGAACCGTAGCGCTAGAGAACCAGACCAGACAGTGGATGACGGTGAACACAAACCCCGAAGGGTGGATTTATTTACAATATTTGTAAGTGAAACAAGTTGGTGCTGGTGACGGTGCTCCAATGTGAGTGCGATCATTCTTCTTTTTTCCCAGGTGACGGTGAACGGTGCTCCAGTGATCCTCGGTGGCCCGGGCGTCTCGTTCACAGCGTCTCGTCTGTAAGAGAATAAAGGTAAGTCACTCATGCAAAACAGAATGGAGTCGTTGCTCAAACTTCCTGGTTTGTGTGCTGCTTTTATATACGTCCTGCCGTGAACGATTGGCCTGGGCAAATGAGTTCCAGCTGGTCGTTGTCTGTTGCCAGGGCGACGCTGATCGGTTCCCACCACACTCCCCCCCCTAAGCGACATCCTGGTCCTGCAGAATGAGGAGAAAGGGGATGAAGGGGGTGGGGGGGGGAGTGAGAGGCCGTCGGTGTTGGCTGAGCCGGACCGATGGCACACGTCAAAGTGGAAGTCCTGGTGCGGCAGGAACCATCTGGTCACACGGGCGTTTGTGTCCTTGGCCCGAGCCATCCACTGGAGAGGGGCATGATCTGTGTACAGGGTAAATTTACGGCCAAGTAAGTAATACCTGCGCTCCAGGACTGCCCACTTGACGGCAAGGGCCTCTTTCTCCACTGAGGCGTAGTTCTTTTCGGCGGGGGTCAGTTTACGGCTGATGTAGATGACTGGATGCTCCTCTCCCTGATGTTCCTGGGAGAGCACGGCTCCGAGTCCCGAATCGGAGGCATCGCTCTGCACCAGGAAGGGGCGGTTGAAATCTGGAGCGTGGAGAACTGGTTCTGAAGTGAGGGCTTCTTTGAGGGCCTGGAATGCCCTCTCGGTCTGCTCCATCCACTGTATCTTCTCGGGTAGCCCCTTCCTGGTCAGGTCTGAAAGAGGGGCAGCTAGAGAGGAGAAGCTGGGGATGAAGCACCGATAATAACCCTCCAACCCCAAAAAAGCTCGTACCTGGGATTTCGTTGAGGGTCGGGGTGTCTCCTTGACCGCCAGGACTTTCTTTTCTTGTGGCCGGACGAGTCCTCTTCCTATAGTGAATCCCAGGTACTTCCCTTCGACTGGGCAAGATGGCATTTGCGGGGGTTGGCGGTGAGTCCAGCCCTCCTGAGCTCAGACAGCACCCTCCGCAGCCACTCCAGGTGTTCATCCCATGCCTCCGAGTGGACCAGTACATCGTCGATGTAAGCCGCTGCATACTCCTGGTGAGGCTGGATAACAATGTCCATGAGCCGCTGGAACGTCGCTGGAGCTCCGTGAAGGCAGAAGGGAAGGACCCGGTACTGCCAGTGCCCGGAGGGCGTCGAAAAGGCGGTTTTTGGCTTGGTCGTGTCCGACAGAGGAACCTGCCAATACCCTTTTGTCAGGTCTAGGGTGGTGACATAACGGGCCCTTCCCAGACGTTCCAGCAGCTCGTCCACTCGGGGCATGGGGTAGCCGTCGAACTGAGAGACCTCATTCAGGCGCCAATAGTCATTACAAAAGCGGAGGGTGCCATCTGGCTTCGGGACCAGGACAATGGGGCTGGACCACGGGCTTCGGGATGGCTCGATAACCCCCAGCTTAAGCATCTTTTTAACCTCCTCTTCGACATCTTGCAGACGGGATTCGGTAGGGCCGCTGTCGAACGATGACTCCTGGGCTGGTGATTACCTCGTGGGCGATGACATCCGTGCGTCCCAGGGTCTCGGAGAACTCATCCTGGTACTGACTGACCAGGTGCCTCAGCTCGGCTTTCTGGGCAGCCGATAGATGGGGATCTGCATCAACAACTGTGGGTTGGGCGATAGCGAGAGCTGCCGTCTGGTCCCGGTCCCCTACCCATCGCTTCAATAGGTTTATGTGATAGATCTGGTTGACATGTCTTCGGCCTGGTTGCCGCACACGATAATCGACTGGGCCTATCCTCTCCTCTACTGTGTAGGGCCCTTGCCATTGGGCCAGGAATTTGCAGACGGAATTGGGGACCAGGACCATCACTCGATCGCCCGGTTGGAACTCCCGCGGTTGGTGCCGCCCGGTTGTAGTGACGCTGCTGGGCTTGCTGGGCTTGGACCAGGTGTTCCTGGACTAATGGCATGACCCGATCTATCTTTTCCCTCATGGCGCGAACATGCTCAACGACGGTGGGGTGCCGGCTGCTGTTCCCAGGCCTCTCTGGCTATGTCGAGGAGTCCTCGGGGTTGGCGGCTGAATAGGAGCTTGAATGGGGTGAAGCCTGTTGATGCTTGGGGTACTTCTCTGATTCCAAAGAGGACATAGGGAATGAGCTGGTCCCAGTCTTTGCGATCCTCGGCCACCACCCGCCGAAGCATCTGCTTAAGGGTTTTGTTGAACTTGCTCCACTAGCCCATCGGTCTGGGGATGGTAGACTGATGTCCTGATTTGTTCGACTTTCAGCAGCCAGCACAGGTCTGCCATTAGCCGGGATATGAAGGGGGTCCCGTGGTCAGTCAGGATCTCAGATGGGATTCCTACGCGACTGGCTAGACGGAAAAAACTCTTGAGCGATGGCTTTTGAGGTTGCCTTGCGAAGAGGGACGGCTTCAGGGTACCGAGTCGCGTAGTCGACTATTACCAGGATGTGCTCATGACCCCGGCTGGACTTTGGCAGTGGCCCCACGAGATGCTTGAGCCGATCATCCTCCCGTTGAGCCAGCCCAAACGCTCCCCCTCCCGTGACCTGCTGGAACACATCAAGAAAGACATTAGTATCACGAGAGGGGGACTCACCATCTCTCCCGCTGTCGGTTGTCGCCAGGCCCAGTCTCACTCCCCGGGATGGCCGTCGGCGGCGGCGCGGAGACACCGCAGGCTGCACGGCGTGAGATAAAGCCTCTTCAAACCCCGGCCAATCGTGTCCCAGTAGAACAGCTACCGGTAAGTCTTTGACCACTCCAACTTCTACTTCACTTTCTGTATTTTCTTTTCTGATGATGACAGAGCAAGTCGGCACCTGTTGAATGTCTCCATGTACGCAGACTACGGGCACGGTGTTTTTCATCGATGGCCGGGGTCCTAGGATATCTGGTCTCACCAGCGTGATGCTGCTCCCGGAGTCCAACACGGCTCGGTACATTCTCCCTTGCACCTCCACAGCCACTCGCGGCGTCCTTCAGGGTACCTCACGATGGACCGCGCAGCCTGCCATACACTTCTTTGTCGTGGGTGTGGGCGGATCCATGGGCATAGGCTCATCCCGGGGACTCAGTGGCCGCTGTACTGCGCGCTGGGTGCCCTCCGGCGAGCGCCGCTCCTGGACCACCCTCCGGGGATATGAAGGCGCTCTCTCCCCTTGGTCCCGGTGAAACGCTGCGTCCGCCAACTCGATGGCCTCCACCAGCTCGCCGACTGTGCGAGGACCTCTCATGCCGTGGTTGACGACAGTCCCAGCCGGGCGAGAATTTCAGTTTTCAGCCGATCGTAGTTGAGCATGTGAGCCAGTGGAAGTGAAAAGTAAGCCCGCTGTGCCTCTCCCGATAAAAGCGGTGCCAGCGCCGTTGCCCAGGTATCCCGTGGCCATCCTTCGGCAGATGCTGTGGTTTCGAACATCCGTAGAAAGGTTTTGATGTCATCATCAGCGGTGAGTTTAGGAATCAGACGGGCGGCGGCGGCGCGTGGATCCGGGAGAGGTGTGGTTTGAGCGGCGGCAAAGCGCATTTCAGCGAGGCGTTCTTCCAAACTCTCCTGTCTTTCTGCCATAACCTCATAATATTGCTGTTGGCGGACGCTGATCTCAGTCAGTTGCTTCAGAAAATCCTCCATGCCGTTGAAGGGGAGAGAAGCACTCGCCTGTGAGATGGGAAAGAGAAAAAAAAACAGTTGTGAGTGACGGAAGTTGTTTTCGTGAGGTTGTGTTCTCAAGTGAGCGGTTGTCTGTCTGTCTCTAGGCCGGTGTAATTGCTCGCATTCTCCACCAGTGTGAACCGTGCCGCTAGAGAACCAGACCAGACAGTGGATGACGGTGAACACAAACCCCCCAAAGGGTGGATTTATTTACAATATTGGTAAGTGAAACAAGTTGGTGCTGGTGACGGTGGAGGTGCTCCAATGTGAGTGCGATCCTTCTTCTTTTCTCCCAGGTGACGGTGAACGGTGCACCAGTGATCCTCGGTGGCCCGGGTGTCTCGTTCACGGCGTCTCGTCTGTAAGAGAGTAAAGGTAAGTCACTGCAAAACAGAATGGAGTTGTTGCTCAAACTTCCTGGTTTGTGTGCTGCTTTTATATACGTCCTGCCGTGAATGATTGGCCCAGGCAGAGTTCCAGCTGGTCGTTGTCTGTTGCCAGGGCGACGCTGATTGGTTCCCGCCAGAATAAATTTAAAACTAAAGACTTTTTGTAGATATGAAGAATGCGGTACTCAAGATTAACGTGAGATTGGGCAAAACTGTGTAAACTGCCTTAAAAAAAACCCTAAGCTGCTGACGTGATTTTTTTCATTCTGAAACACAGAGTGCATATATTTAATTAAATCACAGCCTTAGCGATCTGGCAATCGTATTAATCTGCATTGTGATTGTAATTAATTGTGCAGCCCTACAGCTGGGCCAGAAGTGAGTGTACGCAGGTCCTGTACTGTGTTCTCAGAGTATGTTACTTTGATTGCCTGACTCTGGTTGCCTGACTAAAATGGTAAGTTACATGATGCACAGTGACAGAGAGCTTGCTCTGCCTCTTATTTCAGAATCATAAAACACTTCCCACTTTATTTTCCAAACACAACTTTAGTTGTGAATGTACACGCATACTGTAAAACCCAGGTAAAGAGCCTGCCTTTAAAAATGTATGACTTAAAGAAGCTTCTTCACAAATTAAAAAGTAATTAATGTCTACCTTTAATGTACAGGTCTAGCCGGGATAGGGCCATTTCAGTTAATGCACAGCCCAGGTGGCTTAAAAGTGTCTTTCCACTTGGCACGTGTTGGGCTCAGAGCAGTGGAAACTTCAGATCAACTCTCGTACTGCATTAACTCAATTAGTCCCCACTGGCCTAAATAATAAACCCAGAATTTTACCTCCATCTTGTTCAATATTTCATATTTAATTCAGGTGCTCAGAGTGCCGCTACACCGCTACAGAGCTCTGCTCGCAAATGCAGGTATTTTTTTTTCACAAGAGCCTTTTAGAAGTCATTAAGTAAAAGCCACCCCGATCTCACGTCCCATTTGTGTGATTTAATAATGAGCTATACCTGCCTGCTTGCAAATGTTTCTTTTGCTTATCAAAGTGCAGTTCGTTCTGTTGAGCTCCACTCAGCAAGGTGCTTTTTTAATGCGTTTCAAATGTTTTGAGAACATTTAAAAAAGTGAAATATTATGTGATGGAATTAGCAGAAGAAGATGCCCTGTAAGATTGGATGCAGTGACAGAGCAGCAAACTTGCTCGGGGAGAACTAATCTTTAGCTCACAGTTAATGGTTCCCAAAGAAAAAGATGGCCTTTTCAATTAAAGTTACTCAGAGTGTTGTTGTGTGTTCGTCTGCGTTGGTTGCTGCCTCGTCAGCTTTGTTTTTCATTCTTGTTTGATTTAATAAATGTTGAATTCTGAAGTTCCTGGTTTCCAAGCCTCTGTGTCCACGCTGAGAAGTGTGGGCGCAACAACACCTTAGCAACACATTGTGACACATGGGAGTTTTATGCGGGTAATATTACATTGCAATGTGTTTATAATATCAGATGCCTTCAGAGAAAACTACAACAAAAATATTTTGTCATACCAAAGAATAAACTACTCGCCAAAGTGGCTAGTGAGACTAACTTTTTTACCCGCCACAGCCGAAGTTTATCCGCATTAGGCGGGTGGGTGGGTACCAATGTCAAGCCCTGAACTTCACACAGTCCAGGTCGGACAGACGTGACATGTGGCCAGGTATGATTTCCCATACTAGGAATTTGTGCTCCTCATTTAACCCATCCAAGTGCACACACACAGCAGTGAGACGTGAACAACCACACACACCCGGAACACACACCCGGAGCAGTGGGCAGCCATTGCTGCGGCGCCTGGGAAGCAGTTGGGGGAACGGTGCCTTGCTCAAGGGTCTCGCCTCAGTCGTAGTATTGAAGGTGGAGAGAGCGCTTGGTATTCACTCCCACCACCTACAAGCCCTGCCGGACTTGGGACCCGCGACGTTTGGGTTACAAGCCCAACTCCCTATCCATTAAAATAGAATTCTTTGTTCATATTTCTGTGTTTCTTAGCAGTAGAAGTTGTGATAAACGACAATAGCGATACATGGGAGACTACACCATATATATTTTCTCAAACTTCCCAAAAGAGGGAAAAAAATTATAACAGCAGTCTGTAGAGAGAAAGACCATCATATTCCCTCACAAAAACATTAACTAGTTTGTAATTTGATGCAAAGACAATGTAAAGTGATGTAAAGTGTAAGGGGTGAGTCAACAGTGTAATTATAAATGTAATATCAGAAATTATTTACATATGTAATTACATAAGGATAAAAAAAAGAAAAAGCAAATTAGTTTTTTTTTTTCGCTTTAGTAAATTCTTTAGTAAACTTTATTAACAGCCATGCAAATATACCACAATATACACATTTATA
>JAUYWG010000075.1:2148018-2165141 GCA_034779775.1 Enteromius afrohamiltoni | reverse complement strand
TAGACCTAATACATACAGCGCCCCCTACTAGTTGGGGTATGTATTACATACAAAACAGCTGTAACAGGAAAACTGTTACACCACTACCAGTACCTCCTGATCCTGAACTAATCACCCGATCTCAATCACCTGTCCCCAATCACACACTCACCATAAATGCCATCTCAGCCCAACATGCGTTGGCCAAACTCAAGGTCTATACCGGGAATCCATCCTAGGAAACACGCTGTTCTGCCTTCCTCTCTGCCTGACTAAGTCAACTGGATCGCTAAGCCCAGCATCATTATACTTACCTCATCTCAAAGACTGAGTGTTCCCTAATGCCACTTGTTTGAAAGTTTGCTATTGGACTGTGCTGTTTTGTTAAGTTTATCTTTATATGCTTACCTTAATTACTCACCTACAACAAGCTACTTACCTTTGATGTCTTCTTGCAGTTTGATTGTTGCCGGAGCTATTTATGTTTCCTTACCTGAAAGACTTACCTGAGTTACTTACCTGCACTGCTCCTGTGTGTTTTCTCTCAGCTTGTTGCAAAATAAAGATACTCACCTCTGAAACTTTACTTTCCTGAGTCTGCCTGTTGACTGAGCGTGACAGAAGTTCAGCCCCTTAAATTAAATAGAGGAAGGCACCGAATCCCCAGAGCCATACCTGGCTTTCCTGCAAGTGTTAAATGAGGTATGCTCACAACCAGCTCCAGCCAGTCCAGTTGCACGCCCTGCATCATTTTCTGGAGATAGTGTCTCATGTAGCGGATTTCTTCTGCAGTGTTCACTTTACATTGAGGCACAGCCACACCTTTCCAACCAATCGTACAAAGATGCCTTTTTAAAGAGAGCACTCACCATTGCACAACACATAATGACTTGTGGCGATGCCTCACCTGTGGCAATGAATAGAGAGGAACCCATGCAAACCTTTTTAATCCTACCTGATGCTACAGTGGATTTGCTGTTGGGCACTGATCATTGTTTCCCATCTCTTCTACAGTGGAACATCCCTTGTATGTCTACCTCCACTGAAAGTCCAGAAGTGGAAATGAAAGTATGATTCCACGCGAATACAAGGATTTCAAAGATATTTTCAGTAAACAGGCTGCCACAAAACTGCCTCCACATCGCTCTTGGGATTGCGCAATCAACCTCGTTCCCAATGCTGTATTATCCTCTCTCTGTACCAGAACAGAAAGCCATGAAGGACTATGTAGCAGAGACTTTAAAACAAGGTTTTATTCATCCCTCGACTTCACCGGCTGCCTCAAGTTTCTTCTTTGTTGCAAAAAAGGATGGTGGGCTACACCCCTGCATTGATTACCGCATTCTGGACAAACACACGGTAAAGTTTGCATATCCACTTCCTTTAATTCCCTCAACACTCAAAGCACTCAGGCAGGAAAAAAATATTTAGTAAATTGGATTTGCGCAGTGCCTATAATTTGTTCCGTGTGAAGAAAGGTGATAAATGGCAGCCATTATGAGTACTGCGTAATGCCGTATGGTTTGGCCAACTCATCCACAGTCTTTTAAGAGTTTTAATGAATGAAATCTTCTGAGACATGCTTCATCAATTTGTGATCGTATATATTGATGACATTTTGATTTACTCACCTGATCGGATATCTCACCTCTCACATGTTCGCCAGGGCCTCCAACACCTACGAGAACACCAGCTCTACCTGAAGGGTAAGAAATGTGAATTTAATTTGTCCCGTGTCCACTTTCTAGGATACTACATATCTCAAGCAGGAATCTAAATGGATCCTAAGACGGTGTCAGCAGTCGCTAAATGGCCAAACCTCACTACAGTTACGTAGGTGATTCTGGGGCACTTGAGATGTTTGGACATGCTCTGATATTTGTGCTTTTATCAGCTTCTTAGAACATATTATTGACCAACATGTATTTTACTTGTAATCAGCACAAATTGTTCTACAATAATACGTGACAAAGATGAATTTACAAAAAAATATGCGTGGTTAGTAGGTTTTGTAAAAAAAAAAAAGTAGCTGAAATAAGGCCATTTAACACACACTTAATAGTAATGCACAGTACTTTTGAGTAACCAGTGTATTGGGCTAGAATATTTACTTCACAATTATGTGAAAATCATTCCACTTACTTTTTCAGAGAAAACAATATAGTGTTTTAAATTTTAAAAGACATGTTTTGAGGCTGAAAGCCAGTATGCGGGGGAGTGAGAATGGTCATTAATATTCAGTGATTATCACCTGAAGAGACAAAGACCCCTCCCCTAATGGGCCATTGGTGACACTGACAGGTAAGTTAACATTGAACAGAGTATCAATACTAAACATTTTAAGACTCACAGGATTCATCATTCACTCATATTACTTTAATATTGTAATGTTTTATATTATACATCATAAAAAATGTAGAAGTCTTTCATATTCAAACTGTTTCACTAGATTTCAAGCATTTTAGTCAGGTATTATAGTTTGGGAAAACCCCAGCTAGTAAATTTGTTCAGGTTTATGCCACAATATACGGTGCAAATCTGTGAATGAATGTTCCGAAGTAAAGTAACGTTAAATTTTAACGGACAGGGACCATGTCGATTGGGAACACAGCTCATGCACTGAGCTCTCTTCTAATGAGCTGATTATCAGAATCAGGTGCGTTAACAAAGAGAGACATGCAAAATACGCAGAGCAGGGGGGCGTGAGGACCAGGGTTAACCACTGCATTAGGGACACTTAAAGTGAGTTACAAGAACACATTTTGGTTGTAATTATTAGGACACCTTTGATGAAAGGATTTTGACCATTTGAAATGTGTTTCAAGTATTTGAAAATGTAGAATTTGAGGGTACAAAAAAAATATATATATATATTGAGAAACACGTTTTTAAATGATTTTTTTTTATTTAGTTCTGGATTTTTTTTAGCATAATTCTGTATGCTGGTTGCACCACATAACTTGGACAAAATATTTTAAATCAGCAGTAAAGCAGTTTTGTTAAAATGCTGTTTATTTAAATAACTACTAAAACAACCAAAACAATAAAACTTCTTGTTTCCTTAAAATAATTATATTTTATTTTTTTTTAGCTCTGTTGAGTATCAGGATTTGTATTAACCTGACAGTATTTTTTAAACTGTATATTCCCCTCTAAAAATGACAAATTGATTCATTTTTATTTATCATACAATTCATATAAGAATAACATTATTATTTTATTATTGACAGAACAGTCTATCATTGACCTTTCGACTAGAAAGTAACCACCTAGCTATACCCAGAACCGAATAGCAGTGTCCTTCAAACATCCACAGTGACTGAAAATAAGCAGGTCTTCGAGTTGATTTCTGTTCTTTCTGCATAGTTGCATTATTTAGAGGTACTTCAAAATAGCTCGACTTCAGCATGCATATTTTTAGCTGGAGATGATTTTTCATTGCATGACCATTGAAGCACCAACAAACATGAGGATGGGCAGCTGATGGACAGTTGATGGCCCTCTGAATGGCTGGTCTGCAGAATGAGAGCTTTCCCTAATTATAATGTGCACTTCTGTAGTGGAAGCTAGTAAAATGCCTACATTTTTTTTTTTCATTGGTTCACTGAAAATGTTAGCTGTGATTAGTTACACAATTCAACATTAACCTGTAAATTAAAATTCCTTGGTGCAATTTGATGGGTGATTTAATTTGGTCCACTCTCTCTCTCTCTCTCTCTATCGTTCTCGCACTCTGCTCGCCGCAGGCTAATCCCATTATGAATTCTTTATATAGCTTTTTCCCTTAATGATCAGCGGCCTGTGCTCCACTACTGATTACTATTGTACACTTAGCACTACATAAAGCAGGGGATTAATATGCCCCAGAAGGATTGTTGCTATGGATCCCCCAGTCGCCTTCCAAGAGATGTTTCTGCTGCTTCAATTGTCCATAAATTACGATCCCCGGTGAATTAGCCTCCAGACTGTGTGGAAAGGTACAAGCCAAGGAGAGCACTCTCACTCTGCTCTCAGACGAAAGTGATCTCCTCAATTATTCATGACCTGGCTCTTTTTTTTTTTTTGGATAATGTAAGATGCTGTATTATATTTTCCCTTCCCTCTCTGTCTCAGCCTGGCGGGAGGTAAGAATGAGTCGGCTGGACGAGGAGGAAAAAGGTGTTAGAGAGAGACGAGAGAGGTTTGGCCTTCAGTAAGTGTGTCATTTTGCTCCTGTGAATGGGACTGTCAGGCTGCAAATGTCTTTCCTCTCGGCTTTATGGGTTAGTTGTAATGTTATGTGGAAGACTGGTGAAATGCATTGATCTGGTACTAAGATTTTGTTTTATGCATTTTAATAATTATAATAATTTCTTAGCAAAATCGTTTATATTTTCATAAATTGGCTGTGTTCTTGTACTCAATTAAATTCAGGATCCACCACATTGTTTAATAAAAAAGGAACCATCATCAAATCAGAAACTGATAATATTTAATATTTATTTATTTAGTAGGTTTAATTCCATTTAATGAATAAATACAAAAATATATATTATATATAGATATTATATATTAGAAAAAGTCTTAAAAATTACTTAAATAACTAAGCAATATTTACAGCAACATTTAATTGTATTAAATTGTAAATTTTTATGATAGATGTGTCTTATTGTAATCCCAGGTCTGCTTCTTGTATATTTAATGAATTAATTAATTATCACCACACCATTTAATAGTGAAAGGATCTTCAAATTGAATATTATGGCAGTTATTATTATTAAAAGTATATTAAAAATGAAAATGGTGATTACAATTATTCCTTATCTCATATATAGTATATATATATATATATATATTCAATATTATATTTTCAATTCATGTTTAATGCAAATAGAATACACTTAACACACACACACACACATATGCATGGATCAAAGACATCAAGATCTCTCCATCAAAAGAAATTCACAAAATTGATTACATGTAAGTAAATTGTCTACTTTAAAGGTTTTAGAAATGTTTGAAGAATAAAATGTTGAATTTTGGTCATTCAGTGTAACACAGTGTTAATGTAAAAATTCAAACAACATGCTTATTCTTGCTCAGAAAAATAAAAACAAGATTGAAATTACATTAAACGGAAAACCTTTACATTTTAGGAAGAAAAACAACAACAATTTAAAGCAGTGTTACACTTTTTTTTGTTTTTATGCTTAAACCTTTTTTTTGTCTTTGCTTTTGTTTTTTTGAGAACATTATTTTCCACATTTGCCAAGATGTTTTCCTGTTTCCATTGTATTCCTGTAATTTGGATCTGTGTGGGCAGAAAGAGCATTTTCCCCCAAACAGAATACTAGATTTTATTGTCTCTTTCTCTGTAAAGTATTTTGTGTCTGGAAACAGTTTGGTGTACTCTTATTCTCTTCTTATCCAGTACTGTCTTTCTGCTATATACGGCTGGTTCTCTCCAAGTGGAAGAATCGGGCAAGCTACATTAAGTCTTGAGTCCAGGCCAAAGGAACAGCTGTGGGCTTACCGTCTGGCTGCTCCCTCTGTCACAGATCCATCCTGCTCGTCACGTGACCCAACAAGACTCGGTGTTCACCCTCAGGGGCTGCGCTATGTGATCACTTATTCATTCCAGCCTCACATCCAGTCATATCAGCTGCAGCAGACATGTATGATATGAACTTAGGACTTTGAGACTGTTTGTGATTGAAATCATGTTAGGATGATTAATATGTGGAAGTCTTAACACCGAACACTCAGCATAGGTGGTGTTACGTGGGTTGTAAATAGAAGGGTTACATTATCCCACAGTCAAAAGAAAGTAATAAGACATACTGGGAATTTAATATTTTGCTAATAAAAAAGCAAAAGGAAAGTCTAATTTTAATTTCACGTTTTTTGGTAGCACTTCATTTCACAGTCCTGTACATATTATGTACTTATTAGTTATAACACTCACGGGGTAATAGCTAGGTACTAACTTCCCTAAATCTAACTTTAACTCGTAAAGTTACCTTGTATTATCCAGTATTTTCTGGTAAGAAGAAGGTATTGTTAACTGTGTATCTGTTATGTTATTTTTATTTTTTTGCTTTACTGTGATGCAGTTTTGCTGTAATGATAATCCTCATGGAGAATAATGATAATTAACATATTTGGTAATTTATATATATATATATATATATATATATATATATACAGTAATTTAACTTATGCATTCATTTTTATTCAAATAAAGACTCAAAGCATTTCCATTTTCTTTGGTATTATCAATTATTCCATGTTTACCTAACCCTAACTAGAACAAAAACGATTATTTTGATTACTTAAAAAAATGGAACAGTTAAAATATGCTGTATTGCAATAATGAGAATCTTCACTTTTTGCAATTACAAAAACACTGTACATCCATGCACTTTCTGCTTCGAAACAGGACTTAGACATGTTCTTGATAGTTCTGCTGAGATTCACACCCTCGATCTAAAGTTGATCTGGTCCCAGCATTAGCCCTCGGATCCCCCGCACATGTGGCGGAGGCTTCCGTGCCTCATTGGCTCCCCAGCATGGGTGACACAGTCTGCTGGCTCCAACTGACACCCTGATGTGTGGCTTCTGCTGCCCAAGCCAAGCTACGGCTGCCAGGCCTGGAAGGAGACCAGGGCCAACCAACAGCTGGAGCTGAGCTGCAGGCCTGTCCAGGCTTCAGGCGATGAATCGCTCACAATTAATATTTAACTCCTGCCTGCTGCACCAGAGGCCTGCAGGTAAGGCATCTTCGTCCACCTCTGTTAATATGTGATGCGCTGCTCTTAAAGGATTCTGATTGCACTGCAAGAAGATGGCTGGGAAACACTTTTTTGGATCTGTGGAGTGTGGAAGTGCGCCGCAGCCCTCCTGCTTCTCTTCTGATTTCACAGATCTCTGCGGTGCACCTGCAGGCATGTGCTCAGATCTCAGACTAGCTGCCGGATCAAAGCCGTAATGCTGGACTTTTGAAATAGATGCCCGGATCAGAGAAAGCGTTTTTGAGCCACCCAGCTCTACATTTATATTCAATGCTAAAACAACATGTACTCCCTACAGGCTCCTAGTAGAGCAGCAAGCCAGCTGGGTAATGGAGTTTTCAGATGGGTCATTCCTGACGGATCTTGGGCTGTTAACTGTGTGCGTTCCAGTGATTAGTACTACAGCCTCCATCTCTCCTGTGACACACACACACACTCGCACACGACGGTTGTGTGATCTACTTTTCCCGCTGGTTCTCTCTCATTTGCATTCGTGTATGTTGATCTGGAGCTGTTGGAAAGTACATAAAACCATACTTTACGGCCGGTTGTAAAATTCTGGGAAAAAGCACTGGATTTTAAAGGTTGCATGTGTAATTTTTCAACAGTAAAACACTTTCTTGTATCTCTGTTCAGTGTCTAGAGACAATTATGCCATTCATATGTTAGCTTCCCTGCATAGTATAAACCGGTAGATGACGCACAACATTTCAGGGACTCTCTTTCTTTAAAAAAATTAAAAAATCAAGATTTACATTTATATGCATATATAAGTGCAAGTATGCAGGCCAGGACACCAAGCAGACAGTAGGCTGTTGGCAAAGACAGTCTGAGACATTGAGAGAGGACGTTCAGTTTAGTGAATGATTCAGTGCATGTGAATTAAAGCAAAAGTGATGAAATGAGCATTAAAATGACACAGACACTTGGCTGTTCTAATGTTACATGATCTTATCCAAGCATTCCAGTTCACTGATATCGTGATAACAACATGAGTCACTTAAAATAAAGAAAGCTATAAGTATAACTGGTAAAGAAGCACAGCTTTTTAGTTCAGACGCAGCCAATTTCTAGATCTTGTGACTGGTCACCATTACTTAGTTTCCCTCTGTTTTTAAAGATCTAATTTTTAAAGGGTCCAAACTAAACAAATAGTTATTGGCAATTCCTGATAATTTTTCTACTTATTGCATTGTGTTTTCCTCATTGGCACTAGTCAAACCCATTTTGATAAAGAGAAATCTCTGTTTGGCTGTTCAGCTTAGGAAACTAGTTACCAATTACCTCTTTAATACAGCATACACATTCGCAATGTATCAAATTTATTACTTAAAGCTGCTTTATGAATCTGTCTGTGATCAGCGAGACAAACATCTACATACTGTATCTACAATCCTTTTCCATTTCCTTTTTTAAATGATGAATAACTTCCACCTGCTGGCTTGGAGAGCTATTTTCTCATGCGCAAAGGCAGAAAGTATGTGCTAGTTGGCCGTTGAGTGTAGTTCTTGTGTTGTGTTCAATTGTAACTCTTTGGTCCAGATGCAGGTGACATGAAGCAACTGTTAACCCCTCTTCACCAGCATGACTTCAGAGCAAGTGCTATTGCTGATTCAGAGTTAGTTTGACTGGTGAGCCTTCTGAGAACCGGTTTGCCTTTCCACTGGTTATAGAGTTACCTTAGAGACAGGTCTTACATCACTGAAGACATCTGAATACGCCTCATTTCCCCTAACATCACTAGCATGGCAGTGCCAAACACAATAGGCTTGTTCAGGATGCTTTGGCGTCAAGCACGCCAAAACATGGCGGTTAATAGTGTTTTATTGGTCACGGTAACCCCAGCCCCTGACCCAAGAAGTTATTTCTTCTAGCCCAGAAATGTTTTGGTGCTACTTATGAACCCCTTTTTTACTGGTTTGGAGGTTGTGCTTTGGGTGTCAAAAAACAGTCAAAGGACTGTCAAAGAACTATGGCTCCAAACCAGCACTCAAACGGTGTTGGTGAAAAATAGGTAATTGTGGTTTATTGTGTTTGGGCTTGGGCTGTCAAAAAACATTTATATATATATTTAGCAAAGTTGAAATAAAAATCCACACTTGAATGCAGAAACATTTCTATTTTCGAATATTTTGGTGCCTGAGGCTGCTTTTCAGGGGCATATGAGATGCGATGAAGATGTACTTGTCATTGCATTTTAATGCTCTTTTTAAACCTATCCAGTTAAACCCACTGAATGTGGTGCTGCTATTTTGTTCATTCAAAATATTGCGGAAAAGAGAACATCATTGTGGACAATATGTTATTTACATCAAAACTGAAACCAATCCGTTCACCCAGAATGCATATTTAGCACATTTTTACAGGGACATCTATCACCGTTGCACTTGTGTCTCGCAAAAGAGAGACATGTTTAGAAAGCCATGTATAAAATTAATGTTATTTAAAAAAACACATCCCAAGACTTGGTTTTTCTGTTACCAATTCATTTCAAGTTTTTAAATGAAAAAAGTACTCTTTATGATTGGTTTTCACATACATACATTCCACATGTTTCCAATTGTTTAAGCAAATTAATTCATCACATATAGTATGGTTTATAAACATTAGGCTATTTTAATACTATGCACTTTTTTTAAAGGTAGTCATTATTATTAATATTTTGCATTGATGTACCCTCTGGCCTCTAGAAAGAAGGCAAAACTGAAAATATAAATACATTTTAATATAATTTGAAAATTGCTAATATTTATGTACAAAATTCGAATTTTTCTTTTTTGTTTTAATCATAAAATTGTATAAACTCAAAATGTTTAATCATCAGTGTATACAATTTCTATACTAAATATGAAAGAATTTACAAAATGACGTTTCCAATGCAATAGTTTTAGCTAAAGAGTAAATACTAAAAAAATCCCCAAAACTAAAAGTTCACAGAAAATGTTTATTATAAATGGCTAATTATTAGATTATAGATTATATTGGTTATCAAAGAAAATGGCACAATCTTGTCTGATATGTCAGTATTAGTTTGATTTGTCACTACTATCAATGATGACTGTAATTTAGAGGTTCATATTTTTGGCGTAACGAATGGATCTGGTACGAATTTTCTTTTGGCAGAGCCTGACCGTAGGTCACGCACCTCTATGTCAACAAGGGCGTCTCACTGTTATGTAGGGCACAGTTTGATTATTATGTGAAATGGTGGTGTCCCCCTTGTCTTTTCTTCTCATATTTTGACGTGGTTGACTGGGGCTGAATATATAAAACTGGCCAATAGTCTTCAAGCTTCATGGGAATCGCCATGGGGACATGCTTTTTGGGATGATTTCCTGTCTGAAAGATTGAGGGACGCCTCAGGGAACTTCCCCTGAGCCTCTCTTTTTCCACAAAAGGAGGAGCACGATGTGACTGCCTTTGTCCTTCACATAAATGGGGTGAACCACGGAGGCCAGATTTCCCCTCTGAGTCTTTAGAATACTCATTGTTTTACAAACAAGTCTTTGCGAGTATTAATATTCATATTTTATAGGCCAAAGAAGTCTGATTGAATCAATTATGCAAGGGGAGCCTTTCTTTCCCATGTACAATGCAAGCGAGTGACATTCTCCTTGTGAAAGGTTGCTGTGTCACACCCCAGAAGAATCTGCAGATGTAGAAAACGATAATTACATCTCTGTCTCATGTAATTTTGTGATTACGTGGCCTCTATTATCCAGATGTACAATCTGCATTGTGTGGGGCGAATCTCTGAGGATTCTGGGAGAAAAAGCACTTTTCATCGGGTCAATATTATACATTTTAGATGAACCGTATTCTGTATTTAAACCACCCCGTCATAGAAGTGCCTGATGAAATTCACTCCATCTCTCTGCTGCTGGTGTATATTGCCAGAGCGGTCGTTAATGTCCTAATAAAAGGCGAGCATCTTCCCCTGCATATGTAATGTATGAGGCTTTAAAAAAGCGTTATTGCTCCTTCAAATCTGAGCTGCTTCCGTGAATGTGATGGACCGTGGGAGTCCACCTACACTGCTGAAAACCAGTGCCGCTCTTTCTAATAAGAGCCTGCTTTCTCCACCACGTGCTGAAAAGCACGGTGCGCTTAAGCGGCAAGAAGGGCAGATCTGTTACATGTGAAGACAGCCCACATTCTACTCATGATATCAAAAACAACCATGGCAACAAGTTTTCATTTCATTATACGCTAAAATAACAGTATATTGATGTTCAAGAGGGTTTGAATGGAAACCTTGGATTTGATCACCACCGAGCCACACTTATATTGTAGGTTTACATTCTTGGGATACAACCAGCATTTTATTTTCTTGCATTGGATTTCTGCAGGCCTCCTTCACAGTTCTTAGAAGGTCTGTAATACCTCATACACACAGGCACACTTGTGCCCGCACAGTGCCTCCGTTGTGACCAGCCGGCTGGAGTGTTGCAACTCCTGCATGAGTTTGGGCCAAACCAGGGGGCTATGCAGGAACTCCAAGCGATGAAGGTCGCAGCGCGTGCCCTGAATCAGAAGTAGGTGCCGGACGCCGAGAGAGCTCGCTTTCTCCATGCCCCCACTTTCCAGGTCGGCCTATTTGGCGACACTGCCAAGGACTTGGCCCAGGAGTTCTCCACAGTTCAGGAGCAGACCAAGGACGATGTCTCACATCCTGCCTCGGCCGGCCAGCCCGTTTCCGAGTGCACAGCCTCCGCCGGCTTGTCGCTGAGGGCGTCCCCCTGTGGCACCCACTAATCCTGCTCCGACCCCTGCTGAAGCACCAGATGCCCAACCAGATGCTCAAGGACTAGCCTATAACACCCGGAGGGGCGAGGAGCATTCCTGACACAGGCAGCCCGGAGGTGATGAGGACTACTCTTTTGGCGACGTTGCTTTGTTGCTTCGCCCTATACGATAGGCTCACGGCGCCTCTTAACATAGATTAGAGCTGCAGGCTGGGCGACACCGTCAACTTCGCTAGGTTTTACAGAAAAAGACCTCTGCGTAGAGACTGTGTTTTCTCGCGTCCTCAAGAGGACAACAGGTGAGCGAGAGGACCGGCTGGTGCCGGCTTGCTGCGCCACTCCTACGGGATACACTCCTATTTTCTCTCAGTGTTCCCTTAACTGTGCGTAACCTGAGTCCTTCCTGCACCGCAGTCGGACCTTCGTGGCAGGAGTAGCTCCGGCTGTGCGTCCTCTGGATCTTCTTCGCCCAGTAGGTGTGGCAACAAATCTCAATATTTCCACAGTCAGCCAGAAGGCTGTGTTTCCCTGCAATTATATCCATAATCTTATCGATACATTGTATTCCTTATTCCACATGCTAGAACTGTGTGTTAACTCATGTGCTCCGCCCTCAACCACCACTACACTTTCTCCTGCCACGACTCTGAGGTCACGCTGACACATGCTCGGCTCTTCAGCGAAAACCTGCAGGTGCATTCCGCTCGTGCCCTCTTATACTCACGTAGTGATGAGGTGCACCTGAGCACAATCAAATGCACGCCAATATTCATTGGCCTTTTGTTTAAAGCTCAAAGACAATTGGTCTCTCTGGCGAGTTCCCATATGTATCGTCTCCATTCCCTCCTTCGTAACCTAGACATTTTTAGGTGAAGTATTCCGACTAACTGTGCCATGCTAACCAGTATATCCATGACTGCGTAGATCTTAGTGACAACCCCATATTGTAGCCATACTTCCATTTAGACCACAGTCCACTTTGGCTTACAAAACAGGCCTGTTAGGCCAAATAATATAAAATTGATTGGTGAGGAGATGAAAACTTTGCGTCCGTTCAGGTTGATGCAATGTTTAGTTAGCAGTTTCTCTTGTTTGCTTATGAAAAGTGGATCTAAACAAAGAATGAACTCAATGAGGTGATACAAGGCAATTGACGTGCTTACCAAATGTGATCACAACCTCAGGCCTTAGAAATTCTTGGCCAAGGCGCAATCCAACTCAGAAACACTGAAGATGTCCATGAATGTGATAGGTATTTGTGCATCATTTGCAGATATGATGTATTTTGGCCACAGAAACAGATTTTGCAGTGTTGAAACTGATTTTTGGATAAATGTTTAGATGAAACCTTTTAGATGTTTATATACATATAATATATATTAATTGTCAAGTAGAGCAAGCCAAGAAATTAGAAAACTGTATGGTTCTGTATGGTTCTAGATAGCAACACAGCAGGCCTGCCTCACAGGCCTTGTTCCAAATGGCACCCTCACAGTCTTTCTCCAAGTCAACACATTGTAATGCTGCTTTGACTTTTTATAGAACCTTTTTGTTCACCATTCCTTGGTGGTTGAAGATCTTCCTTACCCTATCCAGACAGCCGAATCCCAGGCAAAATTCAAGAAACAGCTGAAATCTCATCTCTATTGTCAGCACTTAACTGTTTCCAGCTGACTTCCTCCCTGTTCTATCACATTCTGAACAATGTTTGAAACTTTTTTCTTTTATTGCTATCACTTGTCCTAATATCCTCCTTAATTATGATTGCTTTTGTATTCTTCATTTGAAAGTGGCTTTGGATAAAAGCATTTTCTAAATTAATAAATGTAGTGAGCTTGTCGTAATGCATTCTGGGATAGCTTATCCGCATCGCTGTGAGCCATGAAGTAGTAAAGCTTATCTGTTTAACCAGTGTCCACCTTCATACAAAAATGGACGCCCACCATTGTTCACTATCATTTAGACCCGCACAGTGCTATTACCATGGACAATTCAAGGCCATTAACGTGACACTGAAATGAATTATGGGTCATCTGTCATGGGGCCTTGTGGTAAGGTCCTGTGATAGTGAGAGATGAAGGTCCTTGCTCTCTCCAATGAGGCGTTCAGAGAAATGCCTGAGACAAACGACCCATGTGTGGAGACACACCTTTCATGTTTGGCAGCTGGGTATGACCCGAGGGATGTCTGGCTGTCCTCTTTGTCCAAGTTAATCCATATCTGTCCCTGAATGAAGAAACTGGCCAAAGGGGTTCGGTTCACCAAGGACACCTTCCATGTCACATCTTAATGAACATAACCTGACATCTTCGAATGATCTCAGTGGACCCAATGATTCAGTCTCTCATTGTTCATATTGCAGGGAGAGGGCAAGAATGTTATTACAGTACATCAAACATAAATCATAGGTTTTTGTTTTTTTTCTTTAGCTGGACTTTAACTCCCAAAAAAGAACTTCAAGGTTCTGTGGAAGAACACTGGAGTCTTGTGGAATGAGAATGTTAGCAAAAGCAAGAAGCAATTAATTTTTTATGGCTGTCAGAAACATCCTTTTCATTCAAGCCTGGCCTCTGAGATTTTTTGAGTGGACTTTGAATTGGACTTGGGAGTGAACTGCTTACTGGTTTGATAAATAATGGTTAATATTGGATTAAGCAAAGTTTGGAACAGTATCATGCAGGCACGACATGCAGCTTAAGTTTAATTTTGTATGACAGCAAAAACAAACGTAATGTCCACACTCTAATATAACTGCTGCATGGACAACACATTTGATTTAGTCTAAAACTTCTTTGTCCTGCACCCTGAGTCCCATTCGGGTCTGAGTCATATGTGTACTTTTTGTACATTTTTGACTTTGTTTTGGATGAAAATGTGATAGAGAAGACAGAGAGAAATTATATAGAAGAGTGTATGGATGAATGAACTTTATGAAGCCGAAACTGACAGTCTTTGAAAAAGTTTAGATGTCATTTGCATTGCATTTTTTCCTTAATGTGTAATAAAGTAGTGTTTATAAACAGTACTGCTTTATTTACAGAGGTTGCTGGGAAAACAGCTTTATTTATGCTGTTGCATAAGCACCACCTACTGGCAGACAGTAGATTTAAATTTTCATTCAGCATGTCTGCCATTTTTATTTTGCAAAAATTGGATGACATGTAGAATTGTTTATGGCGCATATAGGATGCATATAATGAATCATTTTGACTTATCATAAAAATGAATCTAAAGCTGAAATAGGAGGTTTATCAATTCATACACTTATTTTTGTCAAGACACTTTAAGCATGTAGTTAATAGCATGTTTTGCAGTCAGTCAGCCAACCATTAGGGGTGTAACGCTTCACAAAAATCATGGTTCAGTTCGATACGACACAGTGGTGTCACGGTTCGGTATGTTTTCGATACAGCAAAAAATAATTTCTTTGCTTTTTTTCACATTTTTATTTATTACAACTAACAAAAGTATGATCTTGTTTTTTTTTTTTTCTCCTTTTCTTTTACTTATATTTTGAGGTTTCAGTATAACAGTTATTCAACTTATAGAAAGAAAAGAACAATTTTGTTTTTAAATGGAACTTCGTATTAATCATTTTAATCAAGTTTTTTTTTTAAGTTCAAAAAGATGAGAGTGTCCACATTTTCTTCATACAGCACAGATCGTGTCTTCAACACACGGGCCGCTGTTCTGCTTCAGCTAAAGGAGGTCACAACCTTTCTGTTCTTTGCTAGGAGTGCTCAATAACATTTAACATTTTCTGAAATCCGCGGCTATAAATGTTCCAATCGCTGTTCCCGATTGATTCGTTTGCTGTGTGAATCTGTTGGAAATGCCTACCTGAATGCCACGGGGATAGTTTGTAATATGCGTGTTTCTAGTTTTCATCTGTTTGGGGGTGGGAGGGGCAGACAGCACGTAGCCTGTCCCCTCGTTTGGGCTGCCTTGTTGAGTGTAGCACTGAAAACATTATATTTTATACACTTTAATCTCTCTCTCCCTACTTTTTTTTTAGAATTGTTTGGGTTGTAATGCGTACCGAACCAAAACTTTGTACCGAATGGTTCAATATGAATACGCATATCGTTACACCCCTACCAACCATATATATATTGTGCAAAGCAGACGGTATTTGTATTATAATATATTATAATAAATAAAATATAATAAAATAATAAAAATATATATTTTTTCATAAATCTAGCAATGAACATGTAACAAGGAATGCCTTTGAAAAGAAAATGAAAGCTATTACCTCATCCATGGTTAAACCAACAACTAATAAAATACCATTGTGAACAATATGAACCCCACCACCACCCGTCCTTGTTGAAGGACGCTGAACAGGCAGAATAAAAACAAATAATACTTCAAAGAACTGTTCTTCTTCTTAAAGAACGTCTGTCTAATGCACAGAATTCCAAGAACTAAACTTTAGCAACCCCTGAGATTTGGCAGAACAAAAGTTGTATTGTATTTAATACAGCCCTGCTGTTGTCAACTGTCTGCCAAAAAACAGACACAAAGGGGTTTTTTTTATGTTTTATGGTAACCATAACGTAACCATATTTCACTTGGATGAAGATGTCTTCTGCAAACACATTTTCAGTTAAATTTCATGTTCATGTCAACTTCATGTTGTGTTTTGTGAGCACAAGCTCCTCCACATGTGAGGGGAGCAGTCTGGAGTGATGGGGGACACAATGTCCCCTGTGGTGCTAAGGATCCTGTCAGAGGAGACACTTGTTTGGGGGCAGGTGAGATATGTCATTGCCACATAAGCCAGGGCTGGCTGTGGCTCCATCATTTTTGACCAGAAGGTCACTGCAGGATCTGAGGTCAGTGATTCAGTGCTGTCCTCAGCTAAGTAGCTCGAGAGAGGTCATAGCACCAGATGAGGCAGATTTGGTTTTTGGTTTAGCAAGATTGTGCATTGCCCATTGGTCTCACTCTCAACTGAGGATGACCTAGCAGCATCAGTAACCCCAGAAACATCATCCGCTTGGAGTTCTGCATCCACCTCTGCAGCCACAAAGTCAGCCTGGAAGCGCTGAGCCAACTGAGACTGCAATGTGGTCACTATTTAAAGTGCCTCTGGAAGAGCCTGTACATCCGCATTCACCTTTAAGTATGTTAATCTAGCCTTGATAGCCTGCACACAAGGGATAACAGAAGACAGAGATCTCATATCATATCCTCACACACAGTGCGTGTTGCCTCCTCAAATGATTGTAGTATTTCCACAATGACCTGCACTAGTTCCCATTGATGGTGTGACATTACACCTCCCAGATCCATCTCTGCACTCATGGTAGTCAGTGGTCGTCTCTGCTCCAATACAGCCGCTTGAGCATGTGGAAGGAGGAGTTCCACCTGGTTGACACATCATGCACCAAAGTGTTCTAGTGACGCCCAAGGTCTTCCTGGATTTTGTGAAGTTTGTTCAAAGCTTTGTTTGATCTGTGTAAAAACCTTCTGTGTACTTTGTTTCTGCTCCGATTTTTCATGAGATGGACTTAAAGATGTCAAATTCATTCCAGATACACAATATTACCATTTCTCTCAAACTTTGTTCACAAATCAGTCTAAATGTGTGATAGTGAGCACTTCTGCTTTGCTGAGATAA
>JAUYWG010000075.1:2135151-2147918 GCA_034779775.1 Enteromius afrohamiltoni | reverse complement strand
ACACATTTAGACTGATTTGTGAACAATGTTTGAGAGAAATTGTAATATTGTGTATCTGGAATGAATTTTAGATCTTTGAGTCCATCTCATGAAAAATCGGAGCAGAAACAAATGTGTTGCGTTTATATTTTTGTTGAGTGTAGTTACCATCAGCCATACTCAACAGATCATTTTGCTCCAACATCATCTTGCCATTGTTACACAAGGACCGGGAGGTGATGTATAATTGACAGTTTAACACAACTACACAAATATTGCTTTAACCTTTTTAATGGACTTTTAACGTTACTCTGTCAACAGCCTATTGTCTAAATTACCAAGCTAACAGAGCTATGTAAACAGCGAACACGAGAGCACCCGACTGCAGACATATAATTCTATTATTCTAATGCAGAATAATGGAATAATCTCCTGATCAAACTCTGCTTCGCAAAAGTTATAAACTGCCTCCGGAACCCAGTTAAGGTACAAAAATCTATTCAGCAAAAATAGTGATGCAGTTACGTCTTTTTTCACTCAGCAGAGCCTTCTCTGTTGCTGTTTGAATTGAATGCAACCCCCTAAAATAAATGTCATATGCCATAAACTAAACCAACCAGCCAGGATTAATCACAACAAACTATGGAAATTTGTGTATATATATGATTAGCAATATAAGACATATATCCATACAGGGAAGAAAATTGTACTCGTCAAGCCATTTCATGTGTTCTTTAAAGTCAGATCCTTGGCCAGGTGGATAACACATGCTATGACTTGTTGAGCTTAAGCACTTATGTACAAATGCTTGTTTTGTATTTTTGTTTACCCTATAGTACAGAAGTTTCACCTTGTGCCGAACTTGTCTGAAACAAGTGCAGATGTTCATTCTCGTAGTTTCACCTAACAGAAATAATTAAAACCATAAGTCCTTATATACCATTGAGCAAAGAGGCAAATCTTCCTAACTGTTCATATATGATCTGAAAATGTATTGACATAGCCCAGATATCATTTTTCATCCTGTCAGTACAAGCGTGCGGCATGCAAGTATTCCATGGCGCAAGTCTGGGTTTGGCACAGACCACAGGAAACCTGATTGCGCAGGAAGCGGCATTAACTAATGCGCTTATTTTAAGAAGAATGGCAGCTTCTAGATGTCCCAGAGGTTTGGCAGGACCCCACACTGTCACTGGTTTCCATTAAAACACCACATCTACAAAGTAGCCTTGGCACCTTCCGCATGACACAGTCAAAGGGCCAGATGTTCATGGCGCGGTCCCAGGTATTAGCCTCATGCTAAACGAAGATTAAGCAAATTATTCCAAATATTTTGATGGAAGGTCCTTACTTTCCAACCCACAGAACTAATTATGTGGTAAGTCCATGCTATTCGGATTACCCTCCACCCCATTCCTCCAACTCAATCCTTCCTTTAGATCCTCATGCAATCATGCAAATTGAAATTATTTCTTCCTCCATGTAATTTTTTTCTTTCTCTTTTTTTCCCTTTTGTGTTGCTTTAGTGTTGACAGAATTGAGCTCCAGGCAGGGAAAGTAGGCCAGAATTACTTTTGCTTGGTTATCCCCAATGAAGCGTAGCTGGGAGATTCTCGGAGCAGGAACTCACAGGCTGTACAAGCATTGAGTCCAAGAGGTAGGCAGATGGAAAGCCAGTTTTGGGCCAGCAGGTATTTTCTGACTTCTGTTTTGTCTTTGTTTAATTCCTCTTGTGTTGTGGGCCTGAAATAATGTTTGAATTACCAGTGAATGCGTCCAGTCAGATATAATGATTATGAAAACAAAAGCTGCTGTCTTTAGGAATCAAAGGCCTTGGGATTTAACAATAATGCCATTAAAGTTATAATGTTAGGATATATGTCTGGTTGAATTACTCGTGCTTTCCAACAAAAGTCTGAGTGGTGGTTACTGGTCCAGGTCAAGTAAGTCCAAATAAGCCAATGATGTTCTGGCTTCGAAATATTACTCTGGTCCCTCTCTATACATAAGTGTATAGTTTATTTATTTTGTTATTATTAGAATTATTATTTTGTCACCTATCCTGCAGAGTTTTACAAAGTGTATCACGTTATTCTCTCTCTCTCTCTCTCTCTCTCTCAAAAAAAACTAAACTCTAAATCACTGAAACAAGTCGACCAATCACAGGATGAGTTTGGAAAAATGAATCGTTGAACGAATAGCTTGGAAGTCGTTGTATAAATAAGGTAAATAAATGCATATTATTCGAAAATGAAAGTGTTTTTTGACCTCACATGCATGTCAATCTGTTTAGCACACACAAAACCAAAATATCAATCTTTCATAATCCACAACATTTTCTTATATTCCGCTTGGCCATATTTTAGATCCCATAATTAAACCCCATACCTTAACCACCTATTAATAAACAGCAAATTGCAAGTTAATATTTAATTAACAGTAACTGAAAATGTGTGCTATCATGTTTTTCAAAATAGCTTGTTTTTTATTTTGACAGAAAATGCATTCAGTGTTGTATTTGTGTGAACTACTGTATACTTCGAGCAGCAGTAATACAGTACATTTCCAGAATCTTCTTTATTCCATCACCAACATACAGTATAGGATTTCTCCCCACTATCTTGCTGGTTTTATTTGGGAACGGACTGCTGTGAAACACAGTTTTGATATGGAGCTTATTTGACTTCTGTCACAAATTGACAAGATTTTAATATGAAATTCAGCTCTCCTGATGATGATATCCTGTCCAGCGGTTTTACTTTGGCAGAGTTATGTCCCCTGAGTAAATTGCTTATTAAATCACAGTCAGTTTTTTTCTCCAATGGAAAGAAGCATAATAAGTTTTCTTGGGCCATTTTCCAAGCAGCGAGCAAGGCTTCATCCAGTTGAGGATGGTTTCCCCCAACCATGAAAAGAGGAGGTAGTCCACTGATTGCTCACCGCTGCCTTAATTGGGCTGCAGCGGTGCTTGTGGCTGGAGGCAGAATGTGTATGTGTTGTGTTTCTGTGCCTTTGATGCAGACGTCGAGATATGCATAGACTGCCATCGTCAGACACACGGTCATGCCAAGCTCCTATCGGCCTAATCCTTTTCTCTCTCTTCCTCAGAAGATCCCTAGTGTTCTGCTCTTTCTCTGTCTTGCTATCTCTCCATCTCTCTCTCCGTCTGTCTCTCAGCATGCCTCTCCCCCTCTGTTCTCATCTCCCTGTGAAGCGCTTCCAAAAAAGCCCCTCTGGTCATCTCATTGTATTTCCTTTTATGAGAATTTTTTTTTAAGATTTCTATGCAACAAAAGTCAATTCATCATATAAAAAGTAAATTTTCAGAATTATAAAACTTAATTGCAACAGCAAATCACGCTTCATATGACATTCCACAAGAGCTTGTTTCATCTCACCAGGCTCATTACGGGCTTGTGTTTTGGTTCACAGATCCAAAAGATGTTTGCATGATTCAGGCCCACGTGTCTGTGGGATTGGACTGTTTCTCTGCAGTGCTCAGGGCTGGGAATGCCGACACGACTCCCACCGGCATCTGGCTGGGCAGCTGGCCCTCGCTCTACATTTTCTCATACACAGTTTTATATCTTTCTGTAGGGATCCCTGTTTTCAGGGGGATAAAAAATACTTTAAAATCCTTTTAGCAATTAAAATCCTTAGCAATCTTAATAACCTTTATGTATCCATGTACTGTATACAAAGGAGTCATTTTCTCACTGTTTCTCACTGGAAATTAGTTTCATTTCTTTCTTTCTTTAACTAGTGCTTGTTAGCATCATTAGTACAGTGGCTATATATTGGCTGTTTACTGGTACTTATAAAGCACATATTCTACATCCCTAATCCTACCCAGTACCTAAACCTATCAACTATCTTACTAACTATTGATAAGCAGCAAATTAGGAGTGTAATGATGCAAAAGTTAGTTAATAGTGAGAACTGGACTTTAAAACAAAATGTGACCCATCATACATATATGGGTGTGTAACAGCCACTGGACTCACTGAATCTCTCTTCTAGCTTCAAAAGCAGGAGTTGGCTAGCTATTGTCTACAGCCTACAGTTTAGTCTAATGAACTTTATTACTTTGTATGTCTTGCTATCATTTTAATTGAAAGAAGTTTAGCCCCAAACTAAAGTTCTTTCATCAATTACTCCATTAATCAATCAAGACAAAACTTTTTTTTAAAATAAAACCTTCACTAAAAATCCATAAAAAGATGATAAAAAAGCTTTCTGAATCATGCAGTGTAATCGAATTACTTTATATACATATATACTCTAAATACAGTTTATAGATACATACATAAGGTCAGAAACTGCCTGTTTGACGAGTATTTAACCTTTATGCATATTAATTAAGATTTGGTTTGCTATATTTGATGTGATCCATGAATGTCCATTGATCAGTGATCATTTTTTTTTTATTAAATAGCTTGATACTGTACAAATTTATGGAGTTATGGAGACAGGTCTGATAACTTGCAGCATATATTTCAGTGACATCTGTCTAGTAAGTTGGACCTTACCTTTTCTTCACGACAACCTTTGTGTTTAAGGTAACATGATGTTGTAATCATAAAATCTCCAACTGAGAGTGTTTCATCTGTGATGATAAGGTGATATCAACACCTACAAATGATAATGCATGTCAAAGCGACCAGAGAAGAAGCATGACCAGCCAAATTTGCGTCATTTTGTCTCATTCTATGCCAACAGTCTCATGTTACTCTCCTTTCCTGTGTAATTATTTGGGATGACAGAAGCCAATTGTAGACTCTCTGTGTTACAGACGACATGCTTAATCCTCTGTACTTTCCCCGCCTGACCTGTAATCTAAAACAAACAGAACAGAAAGCGAACGAGAAAGAAAAAAAACAGAAAAAGCAGGAGCAAAGATGTGCAGAGGCTTTTTATGATTAATTACCTGTTGTTTTTCTGCAAGGATCACCAATAATCGCTTCTTTTATGAGATGCGCGCTTGCATATCGGGTCTTAATCAGGACTGGAAGTGGGCCATGAAACACCTGTTCTTGCAGGTGAAAAGTTCAGTACCGAGATGGTTTAACTGTCCTCTTTATTCAGAAGAGCCAGACCCAGGGCTTCTGTCCAAAAATCAGCCCACAAGATGACTACAATTAAAGGCTAATAGTGAGGATGTACCTGCGTATCTTCTGGCTCATCTGTTTCTCTTTACAGCGAACAGGCTTCTCTGAGCTCAGTGCCAAGGGAAGCAGCACGTATGTAATGCACTTACGCTGTCACTGATGCATGACGCTCTGTGTCTGTGTCTTGTCAAGTCCTTGGCACCAAAGTCAATTTGCTCGGGCTCAACAGAATTTAATATTTCAGTAATCAGATAAACGAGGAAGTTACGTAGGCCGGCTGTATTGATAGAAGGAAATAATTAAACTTGGCTTGGAATAATTTCACCCTCTGCGCATTACTGTAAACTCCATAAAACCCCAGCCAGCCGAACCCGGCCTCTTCCATTTTGCCAGGTTTTATTGTCGTATGATAAGGTCGAAATCTTGAAGGAGAGCGAGAGGAAGAGGAGATGGAAGCAAAGGAAGATTCCATTAATGCCGGTCTGTTGTTCTTCCTCTCTTTCGCCACATCCGCCATGACCAGGATTGACTTTCTTGCCTCCCAGCCACAGTGGCTGGTAAATGCTGAAATGTACAAAGTGCTTATTTTGTTTACCTGTCTTTATTCCTTTTTCCTTTTGCAGTATATAATTGATTTCACTGTTCATGTAAAGTGAATCCTGACAGCTGTCGAGAAATCTGCTGGTTCCTCGTATTGATTAGTCAAGTCAAGTCACTTTTATTTACACAACAATTTAGATATGATCTTGAGATGGAAAAATGCAGTTTTACAGATACTAGAAACGTGGCTTTCAAATGAAAGATTGCTATCAAACAGCACACCTAGGTTCCTAACTGATGAAGAGGAACTGACAGTGGAGCTGCCAGCTAGAAACTGATTATGACACGCCAGCTCTAGGACTCCTGTTTGTGTTTTTCTCTGTTTACCACTGTAGGACTCTTATTCTGAATCTGTTGTCTCCACCCACCTTGTTTGTACCTGGACTTCCTATTGCATAAAAGCCCCTTTTGTGTTTGCCATGTTACGGTTCATTGTACTGTCATTTCCGTGTTAGTGTATCATCCGTGTTCTCATTCCCCTCGTGTTCTCATTTACTCCTCGCCTGAACCAACGCACGGACTTTACTACTCTTTTTCCCTGCCTCCACCATTGTTGTTTTGCCGTCATTGACCCTGCCCGGTTGTGCTCTGAGTTTGGATAATAAACAGCTTGCACGTAAATCCGCACACCTCTCGTCTCCTCAATTGTAACGCATATACTTTTTTCTTTTTTTTTTATTATAATACCAGAATTATTATTATTATTATTATTATTCATTCACAATTCACATTTGAAATGCTTTGATTTAAAGCACCATTTGAATAGGCAATGGGAAAGTTTTGCTTCAAAATTGCAAAGGTATTAGACTTTTTGGATTATGTGAATATTTTTTGCACTTATATACTATTTATAATATTTTATAATATTTCTTCTTATATACATTTTTTTATAAGCATTTATTACACATTTTCAAACTGTGTAAAAGTGTTTACTACTATCATTTTAAGCAATTTAGTGCAAAATAAAAATATTATTACTATTATTTTTTTTAAACTTGCTGACCTCAAACTTTTGGATGGCAGTGTATCTGTGGGAAAAGGGTCAAAATCAATAGCCAAACCTAATATTGAAATGAAAAGCCAATCAGATGCATCTTGTAAGCTTACATTTGATTTTTCAAATTAAAACTAATATAATAAATTAGCCTTTTTAAAGGCCAAACCAATATAATTGACCATCACTGCTGCTGGCGGGTGGTAATTCCCCTCCCTGTCCTTGAACATCGTAAGCAAATTTCTGTACAAGGATAGCCAAACTCCTTCCTGTCAAGGACACAGGTCCAACATCCATAACCACACAGCATGAGGCTGTGGCTGAAGTTACACAAATTTACGGTGAGATGAGCTGCTAGTGGAAAAGAGAGTGCACGTCAGTGCCAGTGTAAGATTTCACATGATGAATTATTCGGAGAATGGCAGAGGCTACATTACCTCTTCATCTGGCCACTGTATAACATTGTTAACTGTGACGTTCTCAAATGAACCCAGACCCGAGGCTCGGTAATGAGGGCTTATTGAATCTCTGTGAGGGGGAGATTAAACCCACCTGGGTCACCACACACCTCTCGTGGCGCAGCAGGGGGGGAGTGACATCACCCCGCGCCTCTCCTGGCCCTTTGAAGGTCATCAATCAAACCCGTGTGACGATATACACTCCAAAAAAAAAAAACCGCGAAGTGCGAACAAGCAAACAACTTTTACGTGGTGCCCCAACACCCATCAAGCTTGACCCCTCGAGATGTCCTCCATACGCTGGCGAGACGTGCTGGATTTAAAACACAATACAGCTTGATCAGCCTTAAATGGAAGCTGAATGCAAGAACTGGCGGATAAGCAGTCCCTTGCCTGCCTGTAATTATTCAGACTCCATCTTTGGTTAATTATTGTCATTAGCGTTATGTGTTCTAAGTGAACGCATAATTTAAAGAGAAAAGAAAGAAGAAGAAAAAAACTCGGATGAGCTTTTAAGATGAACAGATCATTTGGTTTGGGGGGGAAATTGATAGAAAACAGCATGGACACCGCTGAAAAGGGAACAATTATTTTAATGATCTGACAATCGCAGATGTTGTAAATTGGATTTAGTTGTGGTGCTGTTCAGAAAGCTTTAGTAATCGCGTGTAGAGTTTTAGAGCCGAGAATCACAATTGAGGTGTTTAGGCACTATAGATATCTGAGGAGCTTCTGGCTCAAATGCTATTCAAGTTAATGTTCATGATGTAATTATCGGAAGGTCAAAAGGAAACATACTGGATTGCTAAGCATCAAACACACAAGCTTTTGGGTTTAAAAAAAAAACAAATTTTTGGGTTTAAAAATTACAAAACACTTTTTTGCAATGTTTTGTAGGCAACAGTGTAAACCCAGGAAGTTAATGCAACTTAAACCAGCTTTTGAAAATGAAAGTTCTGTCATACTTATTTTCAGCTAGTTTCAAACCCGTAAGACATTCGTTCATCTTCTGAACACAAATTAAGGTATTTTTGATAATATCAGAGACCATAGACAACAGATGAAATGATCCAGATCAAGAAACACAGTAAAAACATTGGTATAACAGTCCGTGTGACATCAGTGAATCACTTACTCTAGAAGAGTAACAAAAATAACCTTTACTTAACCATTCTTCTCCCTTGACTTATATCTTCTGCCATTTTGGAGATTACTTAAGAACGTATTTGATGTAATTAGCCTGTTTACGTTCAGGGGAACAATGCACACATGAATTTAGTAAGTGTTGTTTACGCCTAGAGGAAAGAGCACCAATGTGTTCTGATACTCTAAAATCGCGTAACTCTGAGGGGAAGAATGGTTGAGTAAATTAGGTTATTTTTAAAAATATATATTCTTGTAGCATCGCAAAACTGAAGTTGAGCCACTGATGTCATGTGGACTGTTTTACTGATGTTTTTACTATGTTTCTGGACCTGGAACATTTCAGTTGTGTTGCTGTCTATGGAGGATCAGACAGCTCTCAGATTTCATGAAAAATATTTGAAGATAATATGTTCTGAAGATAAATGATGGTACAACATAAACCGACATGAAGGTGAGTAATTAATAGAATTTTCATTTTGAGGCAAACTAACCCTTTAATCTATTCAAGTTTTAACAAATGACATTTCATAATGAATTTCAGAAGGAACACGTACAAAAGATCGCATCTGCCGCCAATCTCCTCATTACTAATAACCCTATCAGAACTCCTCTCCTCCACTTTAAATACCGGTCGCTTCTTCACTCTAGTATCTGTGTTTTTTGACTTCCACCGCTTCTCCTTACCGCCACCAGAGCCGGTGCCAGACCGAAGGAGAGGGCTCAAACTTCTCCTCCGGGTTTTTCCATTTCAGTTCACCGCTACCATAACCATTCCATCTACTATCGCCCGGTTAGCAACTCATCATCTTCTCACCGCTTCCACTGGTCTTTACTTCCTCCCAGGGGGCACGTGGGGGCCAGGCTGGGCTCCAAGCATCAATCAACCCTCGCCTCCTAGGGCTACCTGCCTGTACCCCGGACAGTCCGCCAAACAAGCATACTTTTATTGATTGAAGTGAGAACTAATGAAATAATATTTATGAGAAGGAGAATTTTTCTTCTTCTTCTTCTTCTTCTTCTTTTTTATTTGTATTTTTATTTTTTATTTTTACTATAAATCCAGTTAAATAATTATTGCAGTAACACTTTATTTAGAGAGTACACTTTAGACATTTTACTAACAGTAAGTAACTTTGTAACTGTTACATCCTCACCAGGCTCCGACCTCACAAACACACAGCGCGCACCTTCACCTGAGTACTAATCTGACACACCTGCAATACACACCTGACTCCAATCACCACACCCTTTATAAACCACAGTCACCAGTGCACCCACTGAGCTCGTTTTTTCGTAAGTGGACTGACTCCCTGTGTTACCTCTGTGAAAACTTACCTGTGGCTTTCCTGTTCTCCTTCAGTGTTCTCCATCTCCTTCAGTGTGATCCCCGACCTCTGTGATACCCTCTCCACGTCGTCCTGGTTCGTCTCTGTGGTGTGTGTGTGTCAACAGCGGTGTTGTGTGTTCTAACAACGCTGTCGAAAAGGACAAGTGTTTGTTATAATAAACCTTTTGTTATTTGAATTAATTCTTGTGTCCGTCCTCTTCCTTAACAGAAGTTCAGACAGAAAACAGTATGAGAACCACCGATCCTGTCCAGGAGCTTGTGGACGCCGTCGGGTGTACCATTCTCACCTCACCACCACCACCAACGGCAACCACACCAGCACAACCAGCACGGGAGAACCCGGAAGTGAACAACCCCTCTTCTTCGTTGGTGACAGTGGTATGTCACATGGTGCGATCTACGCCCTACTCTGGAGTGGCATTGCAAGGGTTTTTTACTTCAATGTTCAATCACATTCGCTACCTATCCACAAGTTTACAACTCTGCTGGGGCAGATATGTGATATCATGTCTGGAAATGCTCTCCACTGGGCAGAATCTATATGGAGTCAAGCTGGACCGGCAGTAAGATCTTACGAAGCTTTCGCCTCTCATTTTCAAGAGGTGTTCAGAAGAACCGACTCTGATTCTTCGGCTGGTGAGGAATTATATCACTTTCGGGAAAATGCACTCACTGTTCAAGATTATTCCATTAGTTAGTAACTCTAGCAACTGCGAGTGGATGGAATGAACGAGCATTGGTGACAACATACAGACAAGGTTTGGAACCGAATCTTCAAATGATGTTAGTGCCGTATGATGACTCGATTGGACTGGAAAGATTCATTCAGCTTAGCCTGTGATCATACATGCAACAAGCCACAGCCTACACACAACAAACCCCTTGCACTGCATCATTTAAACCCCATCTGCCAGTCATCTCCAGCCCTCCAGAACCTGTATCAGAGCCCATGGAAGTAGATTGTCGAAGACTTACTTCCACAGAGCATCAACGTAGACTCACTTCAGGATTTGTGTATTGTGGACAACCTAACCACAGCCTGAAGAACTGTCCATTTCGTCCTCCTCGTACAATGGTGAGTCAAATCTTGAATATCTCTGAGAATATGTCATCAGGAGGAAATCTGGTTCTTGGTTCTGGAGGGTTCCACTATGGATCTTGTACTTGGATGACCATGGTTGGCGAAGCATGAGCCTATTCTCTCCTGGGGTTCCGGCGAGATACTGAAGTGGAGTGCTCAGTGCTGGCCTACCTGTTTTCCTCACCTTCCACTGCTACCCACTAAAAATCATCAGGTTTGTACAACCACAGTTGAAAGTCCCCTTGAAAAACAATATGTTGAAATTCCCTCTGAATATCATGCTTTTCAGGATATTTTCTGCCCCAGGAAAGCTACTCGCCTGCCACCACATCGCCCATGGGACTGTGCGATCAACCTGCTCTCGGATGCTCAGTTGCCCAAGGGAAGGATTTATCCCTTGTCTATACCGGAAACAAAGGCTATGGAGGAATACATCAGTAAAGCTCAACCCGGTGGATAAGAATTACGACATTGGCAACAGAGAACTCCTAGCCATCAATTTAGCACTAGAAGAATGGAGGCATTGGCTGGAGGTGTCAGTTCAACCATTTCAGGTAATAACAGATCAAAAAATCTGCAATATCTGAGAGATGCTAAGAGATTGACTCCACGTCAGACCAGATGGGCCCTGTTCTTTAATCGGTTCCAGTTCACCATCGCTTACAGACCAGGTCCCAAGAATGTACGAGCAGATGCTCTCTCCCATCTCTATGGTCTGGAAGTGGAACCTGAGTCTACTGAACCCATCTTACCTGAAAGAATGTTCACTTCACCCATCTAACCCCTCCAGCCGCAGCAGATCCGGAACCTGATCCTCCGCCAACAGAACCCTCTGGCTCCTTAAACAACAGTTCTGGTGGCCTAGGATAGAGTTGGATGTGCAGAGGAACGTGAGAGGGTGTCGGGAATGTGCCATGGCTAAAACACCACGTCATCTTTCTGCAGGAAAGCTGGTACCTCTTCCCACACCTAACCACCCCTGGTCACATCTAGGGGTTGATTTCATCACAGATTTGCCTGTCCAAAGGTAACACATGCATCTTTGTAACTGTAGACAGATTCTCCAAGTTCTATCGTCTTGTACCCCTTAAAGGTCTACCAACTGCCTGGGAGACGGCTCAAAACCTATTCCAACACGTGTTTTGACCATATGGTCTCTCTGAGGATGTAGTGTTGGACAGAGAACCCCTTTCCCTGTAAGCCTTTCATCTGGCTATCACCCCCCAAACTAATGGACAGACTGAGAGAAAGATCCAGGAAGTGGGGCGGTTCCTGCGTACCTTCTGCCATGGACGCCAGAACACCTGGAACCAGTTCCTGGGCTGGGCCAAGTATGCCCAGAACTCTCAGAACCTTACTCCATTTCAGTGTGTTCTCGGTTTCCAGCCCCCACTCTTTCCCTGGTCAGGAGAACCTGCCATCAACTACTGGTTCCGGGAGAGCGAGAGGGTCTGGGACATCGCTCATCAACATCTTCAGAGGGTAGTGCTTAGGCAGAATATCACCACTGACCGACATTGCTCAGAGACTCCTACTTACCAGGTGGGCCAGAAGGTCTGGTTGTCGACTCGGGACATTCGCCTACACCTGCCCTGCAAGAAACTTACAGTAACTACATGTCAGCTAGCAGTCATTAGAATATTAGTAGACTATCTGCTTAATGTTGTCTATCAATCAGTCTCCTATTTAAGGTTATTCAATTATTTGCTTTAATATAGCAGTGAATTGCAGATTTTTTATTTTAAAATTTTAATAGTTATTATAGTGTTTTATTATTTTATATATTGTTAATTACAATAAAGAAGAAAAAACTGCATTTATATCCAGCAGTACTAAAATAAACATTAATAACAGTGTTTTAGGTATCTACTGGCATTCATATAGAGAACAAGGAATGGGTTGTTTTCAGAGAACAAACCAACATACCAAAAAAAAAAATTTGCTTGCATTTAAGTACAAACCGGATTCCAAAAAAGTTGGGACACTAAACAAATTGTGAATAAAAACTGAATGCAATGATTTGGAGATGGCAAATGTCAATATTTTATTCAGA
>JAUYWG010000075.1:2109555-2120697 GCA_034779775.1 Enteromius afrohamiltoni | reverse complement strand
AACATAGAAACATGAATGAGAGTCCGGGATGACAACAGAATGAGTTTGTGAGAGTGAGTCCAGGCATGAAAACAGACGTAAAACACTGAAAGTTGCTGTAATGAATGTATTTTTCATTGTTTGCTCATGTTAATTACCTTATGTTAACAAATGACACCTTGAGAATAAGTAATAAATTATTTGGTTTCATAGTTAAAATTAGTTAACAAAATAATATTAGTTGACACGTGCAATGTTTTATTTGCCAAGCATCAGTTTAAAGTTTACTAATACATTATTGCAATGAAAAGTTTTATTTGTTAATGTTCGTTTAACTTAAAGTCTTTAAATAAGTAAAACTAATTAAAACTATTGAATGAAATTGATGTAAAAAATATAGACACATTTTAAACTTAAATTAAAGTGCAATAAATAAATGAAAACAAATTCTAAATAGTTTTACCTAATAGATAAGCTAAATAAAAAAAAGTCTTAATTGAAAAAAAACTTAATTGTTGACTATTAATATGCATTTCTAAGAACTTCATTTAGACAACTTTAAAAGTGATTTTCTTAATATTTAGCTTTATATGTTTGCACTCTCCGGTTCCAGATTTTCAAATAGTTGTCAAATATTGTCCTCTCCGAACAAACCAGACATGAATAAAAAGCTTATTTATTCAGCATCAGGTGGTGTATAAATCTCAAATTCCAAAAATGGACCTTTATGTGCTCCAGGGTCACATTCTGGCATGATTTTCAGGTAGTATATTTGGTGCAATATTAAAGAAGAAAATGATATCAGACATCTACAACACTTCAGGCGCCGCTTCTTATTTTCTTCTGTAATTCTCACTCAATGATCCTAAATCTGAGACAAACAGGCAGCATGAGAGAGTCACAACAGGAACGATTGGAAGCCCTTCTCACCATGCTGTAAAAGGCTTTATCTCAAACACACACACACGCGAGCAGCTCAGACTCTTACAGTGGGTCTATCTCAGGGATTTACTCTCTTGTGCTTTAGTGAGTTTTCTGTGTGTCTGCTCCTGCCTCAAACATCAGCCGTTACTGTGAGTGTTTAGAATGATGTCTCAGACACACACATTTAACATCTGATCAGGTTTACTGGGCCTGCGGTGTTTATTTCTCCAACACTTTTCTGTCTGTCGTTCTTGTTGAGAGTGGGAGGGTTTTCTCCTGTGACATTTGAATCAAACTAATCAGGCATGAAGGTTTGTGACCTTCAGCTGCTCCAGATTTATTGACTATAAATTCATTTCATTTGTGGGAGAATATGTGGGTTTGAGCTGCGCAGGATTCAGTGAAGGATCCTTTCTGTGCAGTGTCTTGCATGAATATATCGTCCCACCTGATTTAAAGAGCAAGGTAAACTGAATCCTTCTGATTCCACATGCTAACACCGTGTCCAAACCCAACGTGACACGACATGCTTCCAGTGTTAAGTCATGTTTCTGTTGTAAATGCACATAAATCACAGCCAATGAGAATGTTTCCCATTTTGGTTTTATAACATTGGAAGTCTGAAGCAGTGCCAAAGTTGGGAAAGATATCGCATGTGGTTGTGTTTCTCTGCTGGTGCATCTTAGTTGATGTTTTGACTTGTCACCATTGTTTGCTTCATTTTATTTAGTTTGTTTATTGTCCCTCTTATGTCAGCAGGTGACCACCAAATATTATTGTAATTGTTGTATTATATAAACATTGATTAAGAAAGGTTTCATATTTAATATACTGCAAATATAAATTTCACATAACATAAATTTATGTTTTCATGTCAAACATATTTGTTTGAATATTTGTTGAATGTTAAACACAAGAAAAAGTTTAGGGTCTTACTTTCATTCAGAACAGCTGCCTTAAATTAATCAAAAGTGACAGAGAAGACTTTTATAATGTTACAAATACTGTTCTTTTGAACAGAAAAGAAATGACAAAGCAGCTGTTTTCCACATTGATAAAAATTTAGAAATTATGAGGATGATCATATTAAAATGAAGAATTTCTGAAGAATCATGTGACACGCTGAAAATTCCGGTTTGATCACAAGAATAAATGACATTTTAAGACATATTCACACAGAAAACCTTAAATTAAATTGTAATAATATTTCATGATTTGTAATGTATTTTTGATCAAATAAATACAGCCTCGGTGAGCAGAAGAAATCTTACTGACCGCAAACTAGTGTGCTACTGTGTAATACTGTTTACTCTAATAGTATTTGATATATTAAACTTGTATAGTTACAATTTATTTCTTTTGCAATTAAAAGTGATACAGTTGTTGAATGCAGTGCGCTGTGATCATGTACTAAACAATTTGGCGAATGCATATCGTCCAAGTATTCCATGCATGTGTAATATTCACAAACTGTATACAGTGTACTACAAAAATAGTCTGCGTAGAATGCTATTCCGAACATATCGCTCATCAGATGCCGCTCCACCCTGCTGCTCTGCAGAGACACAAACTGACTTCATTGCAGCTCATATCTTCATACTTGTGGCCAAATGTAATATTTGCACTTACCTAAATTAAATTCGTAAGTGCTTCCAGCTGTTTTTACGGCTTCCAGTCAGGAGAAGTTGTGCCGTATTTCTGGATTGATGAAAGCGTTTCTTTCCAGATTATTCAGACGTTAATGAAAAGGAAGCCATGCATTAGCTGCTTGATCCAAGCACTCGCTGCTTGTATTAAAAATACAGCTTTTTTTCAGCTGTACAATACAAAAATCGAAGCTAGAAAGTATTTTTTGCAGTGTGGCTAAGGTGTCTGCAAATGTTTGTGATGTTTTCAATGCAGTGCTTCATTTTGCAATTCTTGATTTTGTGTGTAAAGCTTAAAAAAAAAAGGGGCAATGTTTTAAAAATGCAAAAACTGTAAGTTCATACTCTTCGTTTTGAAATGCATTGACACTGAGGTATGTTTGAAGTGTTCTGGGATCTCTGTGCATGCACTGGTTTGGTCCGGTGTTTGGTCATGTGTGTTTTCAGGAACATTTTTATGTAGGCGGAAAAATTCCGGGCCCAGCGTGCTTCGGGAGTCACGGTGTAGCCAATCAGATGGATTCCGGACGCTCCCACGGCAACCGGAGGGCAGGGGCCCGACTGTAGGGTTCTGTTGTGTTTGACGTGGCTCCGGACTCTTGTGTTTGTCCAGTCAGGCAGCAAGAACAACTGCATGCCTCTGTGAGATTTATATCTAGTTTTTCTTTTCCCAGAAGCACTTTAAGTGAGCGTGTGAATGCAGATGTGAATGTTTGGGTAAGAATTAGAGGGAGCGATAGTCTGTGTCATTAGATCTTTTTATTCAGGTGACTTTTTTCTTGTAATTGTATGTCTGTGAATTCTAAGTTTGTCTTACAATGAATTATTATTTATTTATTTTGAATTCTAAGACTAAGTCCATATTGCAATATTGAGTTTATACCAAATAATTCAGACTTTTCTCTCAATTCCGACTTTATTCTCATAATTCTATGAGTATATCTCATAATTCTGACTCTTAGCTGCAAGTTCATATCTCCCCATTCAGAGTTAACTCTACGTGTTTGAAATACATTTATTTCATGCTCAGTATTCTACAAATACATTTTCATATTTATGTGCTTCATAAAATGCCATGCAACTGATGTTGTGCTTATTGCACTTTAATTGTGTGGAAGTAGTGCTGAAGTCTAATTAAAGACGTGCTTAGCATATTTGACTGTGCTGAAGTGGAACTACTGCAAGTATACTATATAAATATTTAGTGTTTAAAGGGCATTGTTACACAATCCTCACTAAAATGATATCCCCAATTTTGAATTTAGTAGTCGGAAATGGTATTTTGTTATAAAAAATGCTCCAATAATCCTAATTTGCGACAACAAAACTGATTTCTGTTGGTCATGTAGTGAGAATATGGATCTATAAAAGCCATGTGGAGCAGCTCAGATCCTTTGGTGAGAAATGCTTGACCTCTGGCTTTGGAGTGTGTGCATGCACAGAGATGTCTTTATTTCACAGCCGAATCTGGCACTGGATGGGATCCTAACATTTGGTTTAGGTTAAACCAAATCTTTCAAAGATGAGCTGCGTTTTTCCGCCTGTTACTCATCAGAACAATCATGACCTCCTCCCTGTTTCCTTCCTTTGCTTTTCTTTTTCCTACCGTTTCCACACTGAAAACTGATGGACTGCTCCTATTTTAATCAATGGAGCTAAACACAGCCATCGCTGCTCTTTAATCTGTAACATTTTCTCCTAGAACAAATGAAGACTTTCGTTTAGAGCCAATTGGATTGGCCACAGAATTTTCCATGGGAAAAATGCAGGGTTGGCCATATTAATAAAGAGTCTTCTAGAGTTTCAACATGTGCTCATTTTATACTCTTACTGGATGACAAATCTGTGTTTCATTAAGATATCAAGAGAACCGTCACCGACAAAGTTGAAATCCGCAGAGATCTTCATAAGCCTGTGAAAGAGCAACCTCTGCTCTTCACCGTTTCCTCACAAAAATGCACACGGCATGGCGATTTTAATTCCACAAAGGCCATTTAGTATCAGTCCCGAAGGGCTTTTGTGCAACAAAATCCTTGCGTCTATAAATAGCCCCAGAATCCTCTAATCTAAACCTCTGACGGGAGTCTTTTGTTGATGTGATTAATGTTTGCTAGGAGACGCAAACCACTGAAGACTTGAATTAGGAGAAATCAGCAGAAGCGGAGACGGTATTAGTGTGTGTTTGTAACACTAAGCATTGTTTGCATATTATTAAATAGATGAGAACGAAGGCCAATCACATTTCAGTATTCAAGTATAGTATGATGTCATAAAACACCTTTATCTATTAGGACGAAATTGGACTTAGTAAAGTGAGCATTGTACACTAGAATAAGAGTTTATACCATTGTTTGATAGTTTGTGATTTTTGGGTTTTTTAATGAAAATTAATATTTGAATCCAGCAAAGATGCATTAGATTGATGAAAAGGCATTTATAATGTATGCATGCTGTTTTTTTTAACAATCATGAAAAATAAAATACATCAGTTTCCCGAAATATATTGTGCAGCTCAATTGTTTTCAACATTGATAATAATCATGAATGTTTCTTTATCAAAGAATGTTTTCTGAAGACATTGCATCGCAGGAATAAATAATGCTTTTACATAGTTTCACACAGACAACATTCATTGTAGGTTACAATAATATTTTACAATTATAATGTAATTTTTGATTAAATAAATACAACCTTGAAGAGACTTCTTTCTTTCAAATAGAATAAAAATCTTAGCAACCCCAAACTTTTGAATATATACCGTAGTTTAGATTAAAATAGATTGATCTTGACTTCACAATAATCCAGGAACATGTTAGATGCTGGTGTGTTGTGTTTTAGTCAGATTTGGTGCGTGCTTCTGCTGTTTCAGTAAGAAAGTCAACAGAGTCATCTTAAAGTTTAAAGAGCATGTGAGGGTGATTCTGCTGTGTGTGTGTGGTCAGCAGGTGAAGGACTGAGGAATTCAGACGCAACATGTGTGAAAACAGACTGTGTGTGTGTGCACGGTGCTACTGTAAATGTATTTATAGAGCGAGAGAAAGACGGCTGTGTTTGTCCGCAGCTGTATGTGCTGACTCGCTGAAGAGTGCTAGTGAACGACTGACCGCTGAGAACAGCTCTATTCTCAGCCAAGGAAGCCCCTCTGCACCGACCATCACTCGCTCAGAGACAGACGGCTGTGTTTCACACTTCAGCCTCCACAGTGAAACTCCATCTGCCCTCCATAGTGGCGTCTTCTATTTATACCATCATGAATGTGTGTGTGTGTGTGTGTGTGTTAGAGATGGAGACTGCGTGTGTGTGTTCACTGTCTAGTGTGTGTGGTTTACTAGCACTGTTGAGGAACTAAATGTAGCCCTGAAACAAAATGATTTTTTTGTTGTTGTCTGATAATTGTTGTTTGTTGTTGTCAACTTCACAATTGAGATTTGAGGCTATAATCAAATACAAACGTGTGTGCTTCAGTGTAGCACTCAATAGTTTTTCCACATTTTTTTTTAGGTAGATGCTGCTGTATTTTGGAGTTTAATAATTGGGTTCATTGATTCATTCAATATATTGAAATGATTTATATATGGGCATCTATATATTAAAAAAGATATTGCTGGCGAATCAATCAAACACACTCTGTTTAAAAGTCCTTTCCTCTAATCTAGATCAATGGATGTTATTTCTGATGAACATGATCTTTTTCAGATTTGTTCTTGTGAATAATATGTTTTTCAATGTACCAATGAGCAAAGAAAATCAAAAAGCTTAATAAATTCAATGTAATTGAGATGTATTATTCATTACATTTTAAAATAGATTTTAATGACATTCTATATATTAAATGATATACAATTATGCATGTATACTAGTATAAATTATAACGTCATTGGATATTGGAATGTAGTAATGATTGTAAGTCACTTTGGATAAGAGGATCTGCAAAATGACTAAATGTAAATGTAGTACAGTGTTTAAAGCAGGACATTGCTTTAATGTTATTCAGCATCTGTTGTTTTGACCTCTAAATTTGATAAACTAGAGTGTTTTGACCTTTGAGTTGTGTTAGACTGCTGTGACATTTTATCTCCAAATGGTATTAAATGACTAGCCTCTTATTTTCAGCCTCTGAAGGTCAGAAGGCTGGAGCTTTTGAATAAAATGAGGAAAATGTGACAGTATTTGGACATGTACTTTTTTTTCTATGTATGTTACATTGTAGCTTTGACAACAGTGTGAAAAGTGTTTTATTAACCCCAAACACAGATGTGTATGTGAATGTTAATTGATGATGGTTACTTTCTGGCAGCATGGATATATCATGCATTGAAGCGTTTGTCTAATCTGTGCAAACTCACTGTACCTCACATTCAGTCATACTTTCCTAACAGACGTGTTATATTTTTGGAGTTTGTAACTTCTTCCTCTTTCTTCTGAAGCTGTCTTGTTGGTAGTTTGTTCTTTCCTTTTATAGTTGTTCAACTTAAATCAGCATGATTTCAGCGTTTAGTGGGTTGTGCCCACAAACAGATGTGTTCGAAATAGCATACAGAACTAATACTATTTTTGCAGCATGCATGTTGTGAACAATACGCATAGAATATGTGTAATCTAATGCATTTGACATGTTTATTTTTGCATTTATAATGTTTTACATTATTCTTATAGTTATATTAAATTATAATTCAAAAGAATATTATTTAATTTATTTTTCCATTTTTTTTTAAATTGAAACTGCTTAAAAATACAAAAACTCAATTGTATTATTTTTTGTATTGTATTTTGTATTTGAAATTAGAAAAAAGTTTAAAGATACAAAAAAATCTGTTTTTATTATTTGTATTTTATATGGTTTGTATATTTAATTGAAAATAAAAAAACATTCAAAATACCCTATATATATGTATTATTAATTAAAAAAAGATATATTATTTGTATTTCTTATAAATTATATTTTACATTTTGTTGTGTTTTTATTGTAAAAATGTGTGAAAAAAAAAAAAAACATTATTATTATTTGTATTTTTATAAATTGTATTTTATATGGTTTGTATTTTTATTTGAAAATAAAAACATTAAAAATACCCAATATATGTATGTGTATATATATATCTGTACATTGTTTTTTTTGTATTATTAATAAATTGTTTTTATATATTATTTGTCTTTTTTTTTTTAGAATATTTTACATTTTGTTGTTTTTATTTTAAAAATGTGTAAAGAAAAAAAAATCTGTTTTTATTATTAGTGTTTTTATAAATTGTATTTTATGTTCTTTGTACTTTTTATTATTTGAAATGTTGTTGTACGATGCATAAACCGGTTTGACATGCATTTGCAAAACATCACCCAGTATTCAGTGTTTTGTTTGTAGTAAGCAGTATGCTGGGCTTCCAATCTAATCATGACTAGAGTTTGTTGATCAGGACAGCAGCAAAGAGACCTGTGCTGAGCCTGACAGGAACAGTATGAATAATGTCCATCTCTGTCTCTCTCTCTCTGTAGTGAAGTATATCAAGGAGATGTCTGCGTTCTTTAAGGGCGGATCGACGACGGGACCCCCAGTGCTGGATTCTCCTCCAGCTACTCCACAGAAACAGACAGACCCCGCTCTGAAAGAGACCCGGACCATCCCGCTCCGAATGTGCCATGTGACACGCAAACAGTGTCCGCCGGACACCGAGGACAGGTACAAACACACCACATCACTTCAGTATCTGATCCAGGCTCCAGCTTTTCTCATCTGTTATTGGTTCATACTTTTTTTTTTTATAGCTCTTGTGTGCATAGACACACTATAAAAAAAACACATTTACATAGATTTATAATAATTAGGATAAGTAGGATTTTTTTAGTGGTTCATCATTTTTTAAAATCAAAAATAATAATTTTAAATTATTATTAAAAAATTGTATTTAAAAATTTAAATTAAATTAAAATTTAAAATTTTTGATATTGGTCAATATTAAAATCCGTATGAAAATTATTTTATTTTATACTTTATGCCTTTAACTCAACATTCTTAGTGACGCCAAACTATAATATCATATAATTCAGTATGAAATATAATGTAATATTTTTTATATTGGTCTCTGACTTGCTTATTATGTAAATATAAAGCGTTAAGTCACGTGAGTCTGCTCTTCTGTGTCTGGAGGTATTTTGAGGTTGTGTCGTCAGACAGACAGAAGTGTGTGTTTCTGCGAGCTAAAGACCACGCCATGGCTCAGGCCTGGTACAACGCCATCCAGAGCGGCAGCACAGCGTTACTGAGCAGTGCCAGAGCTGAGCTCAATGCCCTGCAGCCCAGTCTGGACGTCACACACATCGGCTGGATCATCGAGCAGGTGACGAACACACACACCTGAGACGAGATGAGATGATGCAGCAAACACTGATGACTGTGTGTGTGTGATGCAGGGCTCGGAGCGGCCGATCCTGGCGGTGTTGACAGACAGAGATCTGCTGCTCTACACATCTCTACCCGACAGCAAAGAGATGCTCAACAGCCCAGACAAGAGCTATCCGTTAATTACCACCAGGTACACACTCACACACACATAACACACGAGAGAGAGGACATGCATTACACACATTTACCACATTTACGACAGTAATTACAAATTTATTGAGAAAGTATAATCAAATATTATTTCATTATTATTATAAAATGTATATATGTATTCCTGACAGTAATAATTCTAATAAACCTCCTCATCGGTCGGTTTGTGTTTGTCTCGTCCAGGCTGGTTCACTCAGGCCCAGGTAAGACCTCATCAGTCCACGACTCTGAGCTGACGTTCGGTCTGCGTCTGGGCACTAAGCAGGGTGTGGAGACGCATCTCTTCAGAGTGGACACAGCTAAAGACCTGTCCACCTGGACACACCTGCTGGTGGAGGGCTGCCACAGCGCAGCCGAGCTCGTGCAGGAGGTCACCACAGGTGTGTGTGTGTGTGTGTGTGGATTATATATAACTTTAGGGACTAGCATGGGTACAAAACCTTAGAAATCATACTGAATGAGTTTCTTTGGGAAAGTAAAAATGCCTGTAGTTTCTTGTAAGGGGTAAGGTTAGGTGTAGGGCAATAGCACATAAAGTCTGTACAGTATAAACACCATTACACCTATGAAGAGTCCCCATAAAACACAAAAGCCAACGTGTGTGTGTGTGTGTGTGTGTGTGCAAATATATAAATCAGTTTAGTTATTTTAGTTTATAAGAATTTGTTCTATATTTTTAGTGCTAAATAAAAAACTAAAAGTAATAAAATTACTTAAACGTACCATTTAATTTAAAAAAGAATAACAATAATAATTATTATTTTAATTTAAATGATTTAATACTATGCAAAGGCATTTAAATATTTGTAAATATCTATATTGGCATAAACAGTGAATTAGCTTTTTTTTTTTTTTTTCATTTTTCATTCATTTTTATTTCAGTTTTACTTATTTATTTTTCAACTTGTAATTTTCCTGTTTTAACTTGACCTTACATTAGTTCCTCTTTCCATTTAGTCAAAGTTTTGTTTAAAAAAAAAATATATATAATATATATATATATATATATATATAAATAGAATTTACTAACCCTAACAGTCTCCTCTGAGAGTTTGTAGACATGTATTAGTTGACATGAGGTTATTAATTAGTAGAATGTATAAAGTGTGTAGCTGAAGTGTGTGTGTGTTGTGTGCAGCATGCAGCTGGAACGGGAAAGCCTGTATGTTGAGCATTCACATCGACAAGGGCTTCTCTCTGTTCACGGAGGAGTCTGGCATCAGGAGAAGCGTTCTTCTTCAGCAGCCCTTCGAGCGTCTGCGCATGTCTTCAGACGACGGCGTACGCATGATGTTCCTCGACTTCGGAGGCCCAGAAGCTGAGATTGTGAGACAACCCCTGCACTCACTTTACTTTCTTTTAGGTTTACCTGGATTCGGTTGTGAATTACCGTGTGAGATTGTTGAAATTGGAGATTTTTGTTAAGTAATTTTTTGTAACTATTTGCTAAACCGCTTTATTTCCAGTTCGTAATTATAGTGTTTCAACTAAAACTTGTTAGATTCAATTTATGTTAAATATCGAAAATGTGTATTTAATGTGTGTATATACATTAACTAATTTTCTAATTTATGTTACATTTATTTTTGAGTGTTTAGTTTTTATTTTATTTAAACATTAATCGTTTATCATGTTTGTTGCATTTAATACAAACTTTTTTTATACTAATTTTTGTTTCGTTTTTATTAGAATTAATTTGTTTTTTTATTTCCATTTTGAGTGCTTCAGATAAATTAATAAGTATATAAAAAATGTTATGGTTTATGTTAACATATTTTCTAATATAGGTTTATATTTATTTTTCTATACAAAATATTTTCAGTTTTTTGTCATTTTTTATTTTAGGTAGTTATTCAGTTTCAGTGCTTCAAATACACTCATTTATTTCCTTCTTTACAAACGTTTACAGTTTTTGCTTTAATTTATTACATTTATGTGCTTTTGCCATTTGTATTTAATTTAAGTAATTGTTACAAACCGGATTCCAAAAAAGTTGGGACACTAAACAAATTGTGAATAAAAACTGAATGCAATGGTGTGGAG
>JAUYWG010000075.1:2078085-2097488 GCA_034779775.1 Enteromius afrohamiltoni | reverse complement strand
AGCCCGGGCAGATGAGTTCCAGGTGCCGTTGGTTTGTTGCCAGGGCGACGCTGATCGGCGGCCGTCACAATATATATTAGGGTTACCACCACTGTTGCTGGCGAGCGCGGTACATCATTTCCGTGAGAGGAAAACAGATGTACATGCGAAGAAACGGGTCCGCGAGCTCATCTCAAACCCTTGCGCTCTCTCTCAAATCCTCTCTCGCCCGCTCGCGCGAACACTGTTATTGTTGTCAGTCGTGGGGCGGGGCTTGGTGTTTTAGTTACAACCGCGACCTTCGACGACGATATCATCGTCCATCGCGATGTTTCAAATTAAACATCGTAAGATGCCAAATTGATCAACCCTAAAATATATAGTATAAAATATAAAAAGATAAATATATACATATGCATGTAAACATTTTCAAAATATATACTAAATGTCATGTGCGTGCATGTGTGTGTGTGTGTGTATATATGTATGTATATCTATGTGCACAGTACACGCATATGTATGTGTGTGTGTGTATATATATATATATTAGGGTTGTAACAGTTCACAAAAATCACGGTTTGGTTCGATACGATACAGTAGTGTCACGGTTCGGTATGTTTTCGATACGGCAAAAATACAGTAAAAAAATATATATTATTTTTTCTTCACATTTTTATTTATTAAAACTAACACAGTATGACCTTGTTTTTTCCTCCATTTTCTTTTTCCCCGATTTGTTTTTAGCAAAACAGTGACTTCAGGATGTCTCTTTAAGTAATGATAACCACTGATATTTTTTATTTCTGAATCCAAAGCTGCTCTTCCAGAAAGCCGTTTCACTGCTGGTGAATTAGCCTCCGGATTGGCCTACAAATTGACTTTATGAGCTCTGTTTGACCGTATAATGTTGCAGTTCCTAATAAAGTTAGATTCTATTAGGGAGTTAAAGAGCAGCTCACTCGTTTATTTGCATAATTTGGTTAGAAGCAAAACGCGTCTTGGTCTAAAATGAGAAACTTGCTGTGATGTTATTAGAGTAAACGTTTGAGTCTGTTTTAAGGCTTTGTTGAGATTGTTCTGTTGTTTGTTTGTGGACCTGGGTGGGTTTCAGTGCTTTCTTATATGTGTGTGTGTGTGTGTGTGTGTCGCTCTGACTTCCGTTGCATTGTGCGACTGGTTCCTGTAGGCTTCTGTGTACTGTGATAAGAGGAGAGGAAATCCTGTCAATTCCCTCTCTGCCACTGATTTTTTTTTTTTCCCTGACCTTTTTTTCTGACCTCTGATCCAGCTCATGTCGATGTGGTTTAGAATATAATCGCACAAAAGTGCAGATCCATTGAATGCAGGGCTGTTCTGTTTCCTGCCTACAGAACCTGTGTGTTTGTCCCACAAAAGTACACGAGGGAGTCATCCAACCTCTCTCTCAAGCTCAAGGACTGTTGATCCATTGCAAACCGGTTTGGGTAGTTATTTGTCCATCTAACACTGTCCCTGTCCTCAGGTCAAATGGACCATGGAGGTGCTGTGTTACGGCCTGACACTCCCGCTGGACGGAGACACGGTTAAGTTGTGTGTGGATGTCTACACGGACTGGATAATGGCCCTGGTGTCTCCACGAGACTCCATACCCCAGCCCATCATCAAAGAGCCCAACCTCTACGTCCAAACCATCCTCAAACACTTGCACAACCTTTTCCTGCCCAGGTGTGTTCAGTCTATAGTTTTAATTACCCATCATCCACTATGCACCAGACACTTTCTACTGTACAGTACCTACAGTATATATATATATATATATATAAATTTTTTATTAATAGTAATAGTAAAGGAAGCATTGCACAGGTTTGCAACATTGCAACGATAATTTTAAACATTATTAGTATAGATGTATTAATATGTATATATTATTAATATATATTAATATATATATATATATTTTTTTTTTTATTATTATTTAATTTTTTAAAAATTCTACTATTAATATACTAATACCTATTATTTTATGCATTAGAAATCTCATTAAAATAATTAAACATTTAAGCTTTGTAGTGAAAACGATTGTTCTGATAAAATGGCTCTCCTAGAAAGTAAATAGAATAATGTTTTAATTTGCACATGTACTGATATGCTTGTGTTCTGTCTAGTAACTGTAGCACTTCCTGTTAGTGCTTTCTGATATTGAAAATTCATTCTTCTTTCTTTCAGACCAGAGCACTTCAGCCTGGTGCACTTTAAATTGTGTCAGCAAGTGCTGTCTGCAGTGCAGAAGTTGGCACGTGACTCGAACGGCATGGCCAGAGAAACATGGGAGGTGCTGCTCCTCTTCCTGCTGCGCATCAATGACACGCTCCTGGCCCCGCCCACTGTGGGAGGTGCGTATGTCACAGGCACACTGGTGTTTCCTCTAAAACCCAGCCAAGTTCTGCATTTAACTACACCTAAACAAATGAAGAAGGTGCGCGCTTTGCATCTAAACAAACTGCATTTTGCGTGCAGTATGCAAATGAGCTGCTTTGATGTAATTGAGTTTCCTGTTTTAAGAGAACGAGTGCAGAAATGTATAAAATTGGCTCTTATTTCGACACCATTCGAAATTCAGTTTTTCTTTTTAATCAGCCATGCATTATCAGATTAATAGAAAGAGATCTGTAATTCTTTTTTACGGTTACTTACACCAAAAGCGTCATAACTACATGACTATTGTCAGCCTTTGCAATGTTTGAATTGTTTTCATATGCAAACAGATCAACCCATCGCTCATAGATGCAAACTCCTCATCTTTCAGTGATTACACGCTCCTTTGAGATCAAAGTAGGTCACCTATGAGCTTGGCTTCAGTCCAGTGAGACGGTATTTTATGGGCGTGGGGGGGTTGCAAGGACTTCCGAGGGTAAACAAAAAACTGTTACATAAACTATTTCTGGAGGTAGTAATTAAATGTTTTAGTTGTTTCAATAAGTGTTGTTACTTGACTCTTTACTTTATAAACAATGTCTAAAAAGGGTAATGTTAAATGCATTTGATGTCTGAGTTGTGGGAACGGTGAAGAGAGAGGGCAAATTTAGCATTTTAGCTCCCGATTGCCATGTAATCAACCAATAGCATCTTAAATGGCCTGCATAGCACTTCATCTTTTAAAACATGGGATTTTGACTAGTCTTATTGACCAGTCTTGATTTTTGTTGTTGTGAAAAATTACAGCTTTAGGCGTAAGGTAATGCGAAATAGTTTTTTAATAATAATAAAATAAATCAAAAGTACAAATGAGCATGTAAAATGTGTAATAAGTGCATTTAATACGTTAACAAATGACACCTTATTGTCACTTTTTTTTTACAAGGGTCAAATAATGTTGCTAAAAAGAACTTTTTTTGTGTATTTGTTGAAATGCAGTGTGTTTAGGTGGTTTACGGTGGTACATACTGTACATTATGGTTAATCCTCTAAGCCCCGCCTCCTGAATCGGGTCGATTTGCACAAAGCTCATCATTCTAAAAAAGCGAGGTGTGCCCTGTAACACTCAAAAGAGAAGGGAAAGCTTCTAAAAGTTCCGTTTTCTCTGGCTCTGTGAATGTCCAGTAGTGCTGCTGATGGTGTAAATGGGAAACTGTCTGACAGCTATGGCCGGTTGTGTCTGCTGTAGGTGGAATAGCAGAGAAGCTGGCAGAGAAGTTGATCAGCGTGCTGTTTGAGGTTTGGTTCCTGGCCTGCACACGCTGCTTCCCCACACCGCCCTACTGGAAGACAGCCCGAGAGATGCTGGCCAACTGGAGACATCACCCTCCAGTGGTGGAGCAGTGGAGTAAAGTCATCGCTGCTCTCACCTCCAGGTACCGTAGACCTGCAGCTTTATTTCTGCTCTTTAACTAATAGTTTATTTAATAGGGACAATACAGAATGGCATTTCTTCACAATATTGAGCAGCTTTTAAGGATCCAAGTGCAGTATAGTTTCCAAACGTGCTCATTTTCATTTGTAACATCAAAGTAGACACTTGACTTGGATTTAATAACTTTCTATGTACATAAAATGCTGTTTGGGACATCTTGTCTTTGACCCGTGTATGTATCTAGCTGATAGCTTTTACTTTGGCCTCTTCGTTGTTGATGAAGAGTCAGAACCATTGCAAAGTGGAAATGACTCTCGTTTTTGTCCTGTGCATTAATGGCATGTATAATTATGCAATCGTACAAACTGAGATCCCACTATTTGCACTCAAAAGAAAAACTGCTTAATTGTGTGCTTACGTGTACTTTTGAGCATTATTAAAGCAATGGTTGACCCAAAAATTACAATTTGAATAATTGATTCACCCTCGTGTCATTGCAAACACATGTGCCTTTGGTTAATATTTGAAGCACAAATCAATATATTTATAATGAAACCAAGCCAGAGAGACTGAAACCGAGCTTTTGACCACAAAATGTTGCTATTTAGTTCATGCATTTGGAGGATATTAAAGTAACCTGTCATGCATTCTCTCAGAATTGATTGGCATGACCTTGCTCTACAGTTTGAGCCTTTTTTACTCATGTGGATGGTTTTGTTTGTTTGACCTACTGTACATCTAATTTGTTTTGTTGTCCTCACAGGCTGCTGCGGTTCATGTACGGCCCATCCTTCCCTCTGTTTAAAGTGCCAGAGGAAGACGCCAGCCTCATCCCCGCTGAGATGGACAACGACTGTGTGGCTCAGACGTGGTATCGATTTCTACACATGCTCAGGTCTGCAGTGACTTCATCTGCTTACTGTCCCAGTCCGCTGGATCAGTCCTGCTCGTGGTTACTCACCCAAGGTGTTCGATCATCTCTCTCTCCCTCAGTAACCCAGTGGACCTGAGCAATCCCGTCATAGTGAGCTCCACCCCAAAGTTTCAGGAGCAGTTGTTGGGGGGAAACAGCGTTCCTCACGAGGTCATTCAGCACCCCTGCCTCAAACAGCTGCCTCAGATCTTCTTCAGAGCGATGAGGGGCGTCAGCTGCCTCGTGGATGCTTTCCTCGGTAAGATCACATAACAAGGCTCTTTGTTTTAATGCTACTGTGGTGGTGTCAGCAAGGTATTCCATAAAGTAGCATGCAAATGAATATGCAGTGGTGCACTGTACCTTAAAAAAAAAATAGGCTCATTTTCCAACTCCTGTTGAGTTTTACAGTTTTTTTAATCCATTCAGCCGATTTCCGAGGCTGCATAGATAGCATGGATCATTGTAGTTGGAAAATGAGCCTATTTTCCAAAAAAAGTGGCATTTCCTTTTTGTCAAAAACAGTAATATTGTAATTTTTTTTTTTACTATTTAAAATAGTTTGCTGTTTGAACATATGTTATAAAATGTAATTTATTCCTGTGATTTTAAAGCTGTATTTTCAGCATCAGTCTCCAGTGTCACATGATCCTTCAACGTTCTAATATGCTGATTTGATCATTTTATTAATATATCGTTATCAGTGTTTATTATCAGTATTTAAAACAGGCGAGTACATATTTTCAGGATTATTTGATGAGTAAAAAGATTCTGAAAGAGGTGAAATTAAAAGCTTTCGTAAGATTATACCCTACACCATTCAAAAGCTTTCGTGTTTGTTTTTGGGCCGGGATTTTCTTACCAATGTTGCCTTTAAATGATATAGGCATTTATTCATTGTTACAAGAGATTTCATTTGAACTTTCGATTCATCACAGGATTTCCGAAGGGTCATGTGACACTGAAGACTGGATTAATGATTCAGCTGCGCTTTACAGAAATAAATTACATTTTAAAATAGAAAAGAATGTAAAAAATATTACCGTTTTTTGCAGTAGTTTAAATAGTGTGCAGCAGAGCATCTCCATAAACACATTATTTTATTTCACTATATTTTAATCTCGGATGTAAATGCTATTACTCAGCACTGCAATAAAGGGAAGCTGGCATGACATTGAGAAAAACAATCAACAAATATACTCAGATGTTTGATTTTCCTGATCGTTCTGTTTGAATCTCAGTCGCAGTGATGTATGACTGTTTTTTCATTTCTAGGTGTTGCTGTTTGTAAGAAACTCGAGTGTCATGAATCTCTGCCCTCTTATGGTACTCATACAACTGTGCTGTTCTCTTATCGTTATTACTCTTAGCCCTTTTTTCCAGAGACATGGTGCTGTAAACGTCTCTGCAAGTGCTTGTGGTGATTTTGATGAACTCCTTTTCAGCGCACTCTATTTTCTCTATTTACAAATATCACATGATCGCTATGAATTGTATTTGTTACATAATATGCTACTAATCAAAGGTTTCGGAATAATTAGTTTTCAACATTGATAATAATCGGAATTGTTTACCGAGCAGCAAGTTAGCGTGTTAGAATGATTCCTGAGCTGGAGTAATGATGCTGAAAATTCACCTTTGATCACAGAAATAAATGACATTTTACAGTAAATTCACTTAGAAAACATTTCATTTAAATTGGAATAATATTTAGCAATTTTTATTGATCAAATGCAGCCTCTGTGTAAAAAAAAAAAAAAAAAACTTTATCAGTTTGTGAACGTAAAACAGTTGCATTAGTTTATGTTAGCTGTTAAAGTATACTCTCTAAACTAGGAGTTAGACATATGAATACATCTGTCGTTATTGTTGAGCATCAGCACCGTTTCGATGGAAAAAAGCTATCAAGTCAGTCTAGATAGGGTTTTTAGTTTAATCATACGTTTCAGGCATTTAGAATCAGATTTTTAACTGAATAGTACAAGTTTGATTAGTATGTGAGAATATTGTTAGTTCTTGTTTTAAGTGAGTGTTTAGTCACAATTTGTCCTGAGAATGAATATAGCGAGCATATCTCAGTTTAGATAGTTAGTTGTCATAAGTGCACGTGCTCAGTGGTTTGTTCACATGTTCAGCAGTTCTTCAGCGGTCTTGTTTTATGTTTCCTCAGGGGTCACAGTGTCTAGGAGCAATATTCGAGACAGACTTCCCTCCATAGGTACACTAAACCTGTCCAAACCCAATCAGTTAGTGACTAACAGTGGGCTTAACAACCCAACACACTGATTCTGGACGTGTTTGGGTTCAGCTTGCACATCCTGATTAGGGACAGTGATAAAACTCATTTCCGTCAGTTGGAGTTTCTAAAATTACGTTCATAATGTATGTAATCCCATTTTTTTTTCCCCAGGTGTTGCTGTATCTCGGAACAATTTTCGAGACAGGCTTCCATCTTATGGTATTTGATAACGCGTCTCTGACTAATCAAGAGGGAGTTTGATGAGGATTGTAGATTATGCGAGGTGTTTGGTTCATACGCAAGCACTTTTAGATCAAAAATCCCTGTCTGTTGTGGAAATCAATTATCCATCTTGTTAATTGCCTGGTTTTTGCTCCCATGCAATTGGTAAATCGTTGTCCAAAATGAATGTGAGCATACTTATTGGTTGGTTTCCAGTCTGCCTGCGTTCCAGCTGTCTAAACTGGCATTTAGATGGCACTTCGTGATATTAAAATGTGACATTTAGTTGCTGTCTGTAGCCTTGAAATCATTTTAATCTAGATTATGCCACAAAAGCATGTGCATGTGTAAAATTAAATTGACATGTGTGTAATTAAATGTATTCATTAAATATTATTTTTTATATTTATTAAATATTAATTTAAAATATTTATTACTTGTAAATTTTTCTCTTGCCTCTTTTGATAATGTCTGCTAAATGATTAAATGTAAAATTCTTTATTCTTTCCTTAAAATTCTTAAAAAATAAAAATAAACAGTATTGTGTGTGTATGTATATATTAGGGCTATCAAACTATTATAGATCCAAAATAAAACATTTTGTGTATTTAATGTGTGTATACTGTGTACATTTATTATATATAAATGGACATACATACAGTATATATTCTAAAAATATTTCCATTTATAGAATTATATTCATACAATTGATATTCTATATACATATTTTACATGCACAAGCATTTTTTTTTTTTTTTTTACCAGGCCATGCTTCTTTAATATCCTACCCATGAGGCCAATGCCAATGAGTATGTCCACAGAGGTTTTAGGCACATAACCAAATTTAAATGCAGGGGTTTTTCCAGCATGTTCGTCTCTAGTGGTTTCTCTTCATTGCATCTCTGAGGAGTTTTGAAATGCGAAATGAAATGTGAACGGGTTTCCCTCGCGTTATAAGTCATGAACTCTATCAAAACAAGTCTTAATGTTGAACAGTTGTTTTATTGTACTGTTCATTCATCTGTAAAGTGGCTCCTTTAAATGAAATGCATTATTATTAATTGAGAACCTAACACACAATATTTTATACTCTGGTAGCAAAAGATTTGAATTAGGATGCAGCATTGTTTCTAAGCTTGACTGCCTTTTCATTAAGCATTGTTTGAAAAGGAAAAATAACGTTCTAGTGAAGGCTTATAATGCGAGGAATATCTGAGTCTGAATTCAAGATTATTGTGTGGATTAAAGGAATAATTCACCCGATAATGAAAATCATTTACTCACCAACATGATGATTTAAACAGTGGAGCGCTATTAAAGGAGATGTTTAGCAGAATGTTTACGCTGCTCTATTGCATACTATAAAAGCAGACAGTGTTCAAGACTAAAAGCTATGAAGATGTATCTGTACTCTATATTTAAACTGTTATTTGTTGGGAGCTTCATCTTCTTAGATGATGCTCCACAGAAAGGTTTAGAACAACATGAGGGAGTTTAAATGATGAAGAATTTCTATTTTTGGGTGAATAATCCCTTTAAAGTTGGTGAATCTTGTGCTACTGACCCAATCAGAACTCACCGTGAAGCGTCATGGGTTTACATTTTCGTTTAGATCTTCTATTATACAGCCTGTATCAAGATTTGTGCTTAGTTATTGTGTTTCACAGAGCATTGTTTGGCCTTGCTGATGATGCTGAAATGACAAAATCAAGGACGTTTGGTGGTCTGTTGTCGCAACATCTGAAAAGCCTCTTTCATTTAGTACTTTTTCATATTTTAGGGCTGAAATGGATCTGCTGATATATTGCCCTGCAGTTTATTAAAAGTTAGGCATGTTGGCAGGTGCTTTAAGGCTGATGTGATCACTGATGTGTCGTTGGTTTTTAATTCTTCGATTTTCTTGCTTCTCCACCTGTTTGCTTTTTTTCTCGCAGGTATTTCCCGCCCCCGCTCAGACAGTGCCCCGCCCACACCTGTCAATCGGCTCAGTATGCCGCCGCCCCCAACCACAACCAACACTACACCCCCTCACAACCGCAGGCACCGCCCCACCGCTGTTGCCAAGACAACCAGCAAAGCCTCAACGGTATGACCCTAAAAATCAGAGGTTTTGTCTTTTTGGGATTTGAGCACAGAGAGCTGAAACTCTATTGTAATTGTTAGAATGACCAAGGATCAGCGATCTGACTAAAACTGATCAGGCAAACCAAACCGTAGGTCGTAGAGACTTGAAACTTGGAGGGATCGTAGTACTTACACCACCTACAATGTGATAAAGGCTCACCCCAATTGGCCTGATGGGAGCGTTACAGCGATCAAGAGTACAAAATCATGCGTAGCTCCTAAACCTGCGTGGAGCTTGACCACATCTCAAAAAAACTTGGCTGCCATCAGCCATTGAATTTGAGCACCTGTTAGACAAGGTCAGCAGTGGCCAATTGGAACAAAACTTGGTAGGCCTCTTTGACTCATGGCCCTGAAGGTCTTTGAGAAAATGGGGCTTAAACGATTGTAAATTGTGTGGTTTTTCGCAATATCTCTCAGCAATTCTCTCTATGTCAAAGATTATCCAAAAAATGTTGAACTTTAACCTTTGGCTAGCTATAACAGGGTCTTCAGGAAAGGGTTTTGTCCAAATACATGCACATTTAAACAGCCTGTAAATCCTGAACAAGAACATATCTATATCACATCTATTTTGATGTGTGCTTAAATTCTTATTATTAACTCTCCGCTCCACAGACTGGTCAGACCAAAGTGTCTCACCAGCCCTCATCCACCTCTCCGCTCTCCAGCCCGAACCAGACAAGCTCTGAGCCACGGCCGCTTCCGGCTCCGACCCGGCCGAAGGTCAACAGCGTGCTCAATCTGTTCGGTCAGTGGCTGTTTGACGCTGCGCTGGTCCACTGTAAACTGCACTCCGGCCTGAGCAGAGACAGCAGCATGACCGGTAAGACCGTGATAAGTGTTATGAGTAGTACTACAATCACCCTGTTTTCATTTGTTTTTCATTTCTCTACTTATTTTACCTGTTGAGGGTGTTTTTATTTCCTTTTCTTTTATAAAATATTCCTACCTGCAAGATTGTACCACATTCAGGGTTCGTCTCCAGTGTTGTTACAATAGTTTAGATGCTGAATTTTGAGATCTTGCAAATCTAAAGAGGTTTTGATATGAGAATTGCTTAAGTTCATTATTGTTATAACTATAAGTTCAATATTTATTTAGCAAAACATGCACTGTCCATTGATACATTTGTCAATGGATTTTGAAGCTGATGCAAGCACTCTCGTATTAAAGGGATAGTTCACCCAAAAAATGTAGATTTGCTAAAATTGTGCTTCCCCTTCAGGTCATCTGAGATGTAGATGAGTTTGTTTCTTTATCAGATTTAGATAAATGTAACATTGTAATGGATGCTCTGCAGTGAATGGGTGCCGTCAGAATGAGAGTACAAACAGCTTCTAAAAACATCACAATAACTGTTATAGATTATGGACTAATGTTAAAAGTTAAAAACATGTAAATAACAGATCCCTTTCTTATAAAAACACATCTTTTGTATTCACAAGACTAGATAATTGTGATGTTTTTGTCAGCTGTTAGGACCCTCGTTCTGACGGCACCCATTCACTACAGAACATCCATTTCTGAGACCCTGATGAAATGTTTTCTTTTCTTTCTTTTTTTTTTTTTGGTGAACTATTCCTTTAACAGGATATAATAGCTATCAGACAAATACCAGTCAGTCAAAGTAGTTTTTACACTTTCTAACATAGCTAGGTTAGGTTACTTTCCACTGGTGGCACCTGTTTATGCATCACACTGTTGAGAATGTGTGTCATCAATCTAGTCTTATTTTTTATGCAGATTGAAATCATTCTGTGGAGTTGTTGATAGCATTGCGTACATCTTTTCTTCACCTGCATTGTTTTTGTTCCGTTATCATTTTTGCATGATGGGTAACTGAAACTCTTTATAATGGTCTCCCTGTGTTTTTAAAAGCACAAAAGCAGAACGAAACGTCTGAATAGTTTACTGAACTCTACTATACTGCTGTTCTTTGATTTGTTTCCATTTTATCTCTGTTATCTTGCAGCAACATTTTTCCAAATTCTTCTTTCTTATAAATCTTGTAAGTAGGAACACAAGCTTTACCAGTTGCAGTTATTTGGTTCATTTCAGTTTTGTTTACTTCAATCTTTTTTTGGTTTTCTTTCGTTGACACCGTCACTTGTCCATTGTTGCAGTACTTGTTTTCTTGGGGCAAGAGACTTGCGCATAAACTGCTTGAGTTAAAGGTCCGGGGAGCGTTTTGACTGCTGCCCAAATCTCATTGGCTCAACTGCAACAAATATTCAGGATCCTGAGGTGGGCACATGTTTTTTCCGAGCATCACGTGACCCGAGAATGTTTGTTGCGCTTGATCCTTCTCCTTGATTCAACTTACCCGCCATCATTAAAACCAGTCCCTACCCATACCATCTCCTGAAGGACCTCTACTAACTAATCTTCTCCAAAGAAACACACCAACCAATGTTGATTTGAGTTTTTGCCCAGCGTTTATTTTTACAGCTTTTGGTTTTTCAGTTAGCGTTTGATTAATTTCCTCCGTTCTCATTGGTTCTTTTTATGTTTTTGTATGGATATCTTGCATGTCGTGGTTGTTGGTGCAGTTCGTTTCAGCCATATTGTGCCTTATTGTCTTAATTTAGGATGCTGGACAATAGAAATTGGCCTTTAATCAACGTTTGTCTGACATGAAATCCAACTGACATGCTCTGATAACAGGGAGACTGACCAGGAGATGTCGTTCTGTTCTCGCTCACTAACACTTGATTGAACTTTATGGCACTGCAATGCAATTGTGCGTGATCCAATCAAGACCGTTTCCTCCAAATAGATACAAACGTGCTGCCGAAGCAAAACACCCATTATATTATCTCTCGCTTCCTATCGCTAATGAAATTATGCAGATATCCTGTCAAACGCATGTAATAAACTCTTAAGGAAGGATAAATCTTCTGTAATGTGAATATTTATAGATACAAATGATGAATGAACCCACTTTCATAGGTTTCGCTTAGTAATGATGCTGAAAATTCAGCTTTGACCGCAGAAATAAATTACAGTTTACAATATTATTCACATAGAAAATAGCTCTTTTTAATTGTAATAACACTTCAGAACTTTACTGTATTTTTCATCAAATAAGTGCAGTATTGGTGAGCATGAGAGCCTTAATTATTCCTAAAAATTCACGTTTAATTATTAGAATGTCCGACACATTTATTTCTGTGAATGTCATGCATTTAAAGTTGAATTGTTTCAATGCATCTACATATTTTGCCTTAATGCAGTTCATCCAGTAATGTTAAACAGCATGCTTTAATGGCATTATAGGTTTTGACCTATGTTAAATGGTATTTTGATGTAATAATAATTATTGTGTATTGTATTATATTAAAAATATTATTAAGAATTATTATTCTTATAATTGCACAATTTTATCAAATAATAAACTTTAATATATATATATATATATATATATATATATATTTAAATGAATAGATAAATACATTTATTTATCTTTTAATATAACATCAAATCAATTTATAATATTTATTTATGATAAAATGTGTATAATATTTTGTTATATATTAAAAAATAAAACTAACATTCAGTTCGAGCAATAAAATTTTTTTTTAAGCAGTTTTACAGAAAATCATGCTATTAATGTTTCTAACATCCCTTTATCGTCATGCCTTACAGTGGCGTTTTGTTCTCCTCTTTCGGTCTGAAGATCTCTTTGTCGGTAATCCCTGTCATGTCCTCGTTCAGTTCGCATGTAAAGCGTCACTGAGCGTTTGCGCTTGTGTCTCTCCTTCCCGTCTCTCTCTCAGCCCTGGCGACTCAAGCTGGAGTTGAACTGAGACGTAAAGGCTCTCAGATGTCCACAGACACCATGGTGTCCAACCCCATGTTCGACGCTAATGAATTTCCTGATAATTACGAGTCGGGTCGAGCCGAAGCGTGTGGGACACTGTGCAGGATCTTCTGCAGTAAGAAGACGGGGGAGGACATTCTTCCAGTCTACCTGTCCAGGTAATCACCAACCTTTCACCACTCCGTCAGTACAGTACTAGTCTCTTTTTTATTTAGCAAGGACATGATAAATTGATCAAAATATTTCAGTAACACTTTACTTAAAGCCTTTATATAAAATGCATTAGAAAACTAGTTTATTAAGTTAAGTGTGATGCATTTAAACAAAACTTCAAATATTACTATGCATTTCATAATGCATCACATATGAATACCTTTATAATGCTTCATACATAAAATAAAAATAGAAATAAAGATAACACTTTGTTAAGTTCACCATTTTTACAACCCTTTTGACAAAGTGAAAGGGAAGCATAAGTAATTATTCTACACTTCTGATGCTTATGTAACCAGACCTGATGGTATCTGATGGTTCTGTCAGGTTCTACATGGTCCTCATCCAGGGTCTTCAGATATCAGACTTCATTTGCCGGCCGGTTTTAGCCAGCATCATCCTCAACTCTTCGGCTCTCTTCTGCTCCGATCTCAAAGGGATCAATGTTGTGGTTCCTTACTTCATATCTGCTCTGGAGACCATTCTCCCGGATCGGTGAGCAATGCGCTCTGATTTCTGAGAGATGGGTTCCAAACCACACGTCTACGTGCTCGATTTGTAAAGCATGTTTATTCTGTGCCAACAGAGAGTTGTCTAAGTTTAAGTCATACGTGAACCCCACAGAGCTGAGAAGAGCTTCCATCCATATACTGCTGTCCATGCTCCCTCTTCCTCACCACTTCGGCAATGTCAGATCTGAGGTGAGAAGCTTCAGATCTAGGAGTAGCTTAGAGATAAAAATAGAAATGTAATAGGCTGTGTTATTCTAATTGTGTTTGCAGGTCCTGCTGGAGGGGAAATTCAGTAATGACGACAACTCTCTTCATGACAAGGCGGTCACCTTCCTCTCCCTGAAGCTGCGGTTGGTCAATATTTTGATTGGTGCCCTGCAAACAGAGACAGACTCCATCAATACACAGATGATTCTAGGTACAGCTGCCTTTACTGAAATATTGTAAACATAGTTCAGGCCCTAAAACCTGATTGGATGATCCTTGTTCAAACCCTTGATACCTCATAAGCATAAACCTGAACTGACTGAACTCCTATATAAATGTTTATCAGCCAACCTAATGGTTTTAATATTTTGTTGTTAATGAGTATTAATAAATTATTTTCTAAAAGCTAATCATTCATACTAATTTCATATTATTTGACTATAGAGTAATAGTAATAATAATTATTATTGTTGTTACAATATTTTATAAAAGCTAATTAAATATATTTATACTTTTAAATATTATTATTATTTTATTAATATTATTAAATATACAAAATAACAATTAATAATAATTATTATTATTATTCAAGTATAAAATAAGAATTAACTATATTCATATTTTATTATATTAACATAATAATAGTAATGATCATGATTATTCATTCTAACATAATATTAGTATTGATAATAATCATTATTCTCACATTATTCAATAGACATTAAATATACCAAAAAAAAAGTTTGTATTGTTGTTTTGTTTTTGTTATGAAAGCTAATTAATCATGTCATATTTAAAAATGTTTGTTGTTTTTATTTAAATATTTTAAAAGAATTTGAATAGGATTTTAAAATCACTGTCTTGCGTGTTTGTGTTATAATAATAGTTGCATGCGTGTCTGTTTTTTCAGCGGCAATGCTGAATATCGTCCAGGATTCGGCTCTGTTGGAGTCTGTCGGCGCTCAAACTGAAGTGGTACGACTTTCTGTGTATTTATGAGCTTGAAATGGATTTGAAGTGTGAGCAGGTGATCTGCAGATGAAGAGCAATCACAGTTCACCGATTAAAAATGTCATCGTGTCTCTGCTCTGTGTAGGGCAGCGTGGACGGAAGCCATTCTCTGGCTAAGAGCCACAGTCGCAATAACAGCGGCATCAGCAACGCTAGCGCAGGCAGCTCCGAGGCTACGACTCCAGACAGCGAGCGGCCCGCTCAGGCCCTGCTGAGGGACTACGGTAAGCCAGGAGGGACAATGTGCACAACCCACCAGCGCATTAGAGCCGCTTAAACCTTTAACTTTGAAGGGAATGCCAAGATTCTATAAATGTTTAACTTTTTGTGGAGCCCAAGATGTTTTAGAGAACATTCACACTACTCTTTAAGTTCAGTCAAAGCATACAATACATCGTAATAACACCTTAATAGCTTAATCTAGCCAATATGTAAACAACCCCCTTTATTTATTTATTTATTTTTGTCTAATCGTCTGGGCCTCTTAAGTCAGAACCGATTAAAAAAAACTTTTCAATTTCAAAACAAACGTTGATTTTTTTTTTTTTTTGCATTAGATATGTGAACACAAATAAAATCATAGACGTTATTTGGATATTTAGTACCTTTTGAAAAAACTTTGTATGCGGGAAAAAAATATATATTAATAAATATTGCATAGTATCATAAAATCTCCTCCAAATAAAAAGTAGTATTAAGCAAAAATACATTGCATTATTAAGCATTTTAAGGTTCTGGTCCCTTTTGTCCACTAAATGGGCTCAGATGGGTAGTTATGGGTAGTTAGTTAATAAAGAGCTTGGACTGTGACGTTGTGCATGTTTGTAGAAGTAGCATGGTATTTGTCAAACATGTTAATGGTGCATTTAAATGTCCGTTTTGTTTATATAGCACCATTAAACACAACCAAAGTTGACCGGTGTGCTGTACAGCCAGATAAAGTCACATTTCAAAGCAGACTAAAACCAATACAATAACATGACTAAAATGCAGTGCAATGATGCTTCATCTAGTGAATGTATATTTCTTTAAGTGTGCCTCTAACCAGTTTGTGTTCTGTATAATGAATGCTTCTTGTTAGCATTTGAGCATGAGATGAAGCCTCATGATTTCTCTAGACTAGATCATCAGTGTCTGTGACTAGCGAGCGATAACGTGTTCTTGTGCCCGTCTGCGTTCATGTGTATGGTCTACGGCTGCCGTCACATGGCCGTCTCACGGCTGCATCTGTGCCTGGCTTGCGTCTGCTGTGTGTGTGTGTGTGTGTGTGTTACTAACCCGCCGTCTGTGGCGTGCTGTGTGTTATATCCCAGCTCTCCACACAGACACAGCGGCTGGGCTCCTGATCCGCAGCATACACCTGCTCACCCAGAGACTCAACTCTCAGTGGAGACTGGACATGAGCATCTCGCTGGCCGCCCTTGAACTGCTTGCCGGCCTCGCCAAGGTACACTGACAGCTTTTACAGCCAGTGGATCTTTTAATATGTGACCAGCCAGTAGGGTCGGTGTTTGGAAATTTGTATATACCATCTGAAGCTGAATAAATAAGCTTTCCATTGATGTATGGGACAGCATTCGGCTGAGATATAACCGTTTAAAATCTGAGGGTGCAAGCATACCAAAATATTGAGAAGATCTCCTTTGCACAAGTGAAGTTTTTAGCCGTGCATATCGCTAAATCCATAATAGGGGAGCTTTAAAAGAAAAAATAAAATAAATGAATACTTTCATTTGGCAAGGATGCAATCAATTGCTTAAAAGTGAGAGTAAAGACATTTATAATGTTACAAAACATTTCTATTTCAAATACATTCTGTTCTTTTTAACTTTCTATTCATTAAAGTATCCTGAAAAATAAAAGAGATCACAGTTTCCACACAAATATTGAGCAGCACAACTGTGTTCAACACTGATAATAATCAGAAATGCTTGTATATTAGAATGATTTCTGCAGCAATAAATGACATTTGAACAGATACTCGCGTTCAAAACAGCTTTCTGCGCTTGTTAATCACATAAATGCAGCCTCGGTGAGCATGAGACATAACAAAATCATAATGATGGCACTTTTTGTAGCGTACAAGCTGAGTAAAAGCACGTTTGTTGGTTCTTTGGTCTGTCCAGGTAAAAGTGAGCGTGGAGTCGTCGGATCGTAAGCGTGCCGTCAGCTCCGTGTGCTGTTATATCGTGTATCAGTGCAGTCGTCCGGCTCCGCTCCACTCCAGAGATCTGCACTCCATGATCGTCGCTGCCTTCCACTGCCTGTGCGTCTGGCTCACAGAGCACCCCGACATGCTCAACGAGAAGGTCTGACATCAGCTTCAGCTCCAGCGATTGGTAATAACTGGTACAAAGTCCTGTATCATCATTCGTTTTTTCTTGTGTCTTTAAGGACTGTCTGATCGAGGTGTTGGAGATCGTCGAGCTTGGCATCTCAGGCAGTAAGTCCAGAACCAGCGAACAGGAAGTGAAGTACAAAGGTGACAAAGAGCACAACCCCGCGTCGATGAGGGTCAAAGAAGCTGCCGAGGCCACGTTATCATGGTGAGAGTCCGTCATAAACCGCCACTCGTTTCTTGATGCTTAAAGGAAAAGGTTACTTCCAAAATAAACAATTCCTGGTCATTTGCTTCATCCAAGATGCTCATATCTTTCTTTCTTTATTCCAAAGTAATTGCATTTTCTGAGGGAGACGTTGCAGGGTTGTCACGAATCCAACTTCATCTTTGTGTTCCAGTATAATGCAGGTGCTGGGTGCGTTCCCGTCTCCCAGCGGCCCCGCATCGCCCTGCAGTCTGCTGAACGAAGACACGCTGATCAAATACTCCCGACTCACCTCCACGTCCCACAGCAACTTCAGATACTTCGTCCTGGATAACTCGGTCATCCTCGCCATGCTGGAGCAGCCTCTGGGAAACGAGCAGAGTGAGAGACACGCTTCACTTCTCATTCCTCCGGTACGTTCCCACTGCGACTTCTGATTTCTCGCCCATGCGTTTGTGTCAGCAGACCCCAGTCCGTCGGTCACCATGTTAATCAGAGGCATGTCTGGTCGACACGCCTGGACGATGCAGCTCTTCCATCAGCCTCGGGGAGCACGAGCCAATCAGAAGGTAAGATGCAAGCTAATCCACCAATCAGAGCGTAGATGTGCGAAAGCAAATATTATTATTTTTTTTTTTATAAAAGCTTTTCTGTGTCTGATTGGATGTTAAACACCCACAGGTGAAGCAGAAAAGATCAAGCTGTCTCTGGCCGTAATGCTAACCTTGGAATCAGGATTAGTCGTCCATTAGTGTCATACATGTGGAAAAAGTGCTGAGAACTGAACAAATCATTTGGCTCAGATAGAGACAGGAATCATGTGTCTGTGCTGTATTTCTGCTGATTAAGGAGTAATACTAGAATGCTTCACCCTGAAAATGCAAAAATGCGATGAAATTCACATATTTTGTGAGAAAGTGTGACAGGCTCGAGCAAAACAGGCACCCCAAAATTAGTAAGAAACTGGTATTATATTTGATTTAGCACAATATGAGTATTCCTGGTCTCTTTGTGTCCGACAGCAAGTGTTTGTTCCTGAAAGCCGACCGGCTCCTAAAAATGATGTCGGGATTCGGTTTAACGTCAAGCACAGACCGTTTCCAGAGGAAGTGGATAAGATTCCGTTCGTGAAAGCCGACCTGAGCATCCCGGATCTGCATGACATTGTGGATAAAGAGGTACAAAAAAGCATTTTAGTACTACACACTGGACATTGCTATGTGAATGGCTTCACATTGTGATATTGTTTGATATTTTGGAATCGAAACAATTGTGATAATTGGTGTAACCTTTATCACAGTATTGAATTAATAATTTAGTAGCTTTGGTTTCTTATAGAAGCATTTGTATACATTAAAACAGCACACAATAATGACGTGTGAAGTAAACAAAGGTCTCAAATAGTGCGGTAAGGAAGAATCTGAATATTTTCAACCGTTACAAAGATACTTTTAATAGAATGTTTAGACGTTAAAATGTGTCAAATAAACAGGTGTGCCAAACTGATTTAGGTTTGAAGTAACACAGATATATGTAATCAGAACATTTTCAGTTCAGTCACATTTTAGTCCAAATTGAAACCAGGGCTATTATAGTTGAATGAAACTAGGCCTAAAATCAAAACCATAAAAAATTGTTACTAATAATAATGAAAATTCTTACTTAAAATAACTGAAGCATAAACTGAAATAAAAATGTTACAGCTCTACATTAGAGGCTGACATTTTTTCGGGAATCCCACGGGTCACGGGATTCCCGTGGGATTCCCGCGGGATGGGAGTCATC
>JAUYWG010000075.1:2066413-2077985 GCA_034779775.1 Enteromius afrohamiltoni | reverse complement strand
TATATATATATATATATATATATATTTAGTCATTTTAAAAAAATGATTTCGAAGGAATATGTTTTTATGTGAGCGCAGTAATTTAGAAAGCTTTAAAAATGCATTTTATATGTTTTATATTCTTTATATTTATTTATTTTTTAAATATATATTTTTTTGCATACTAAAATCCTTCAATCCTATATCCTTTTATTTTAAAATAAATATTTTTTGGTCCTTTTTCATGTGTGCTCTTTCTTTCTTGGTGTGAAATGTTCTTATGTTCACATAAAACCCATGCAGTCATGGCATGCTTGCGTGATCTGGAGTTGAACTGAAAGCTGTTTTAATGTATTTTCTCCTCAGTCACTGATCTGCTGCTCTTACCCCTCGTGATCGGCGTGTCATCGGCTCTGTTTGTGGGTATATTGATCATCGCCACCGTGACCTGCTGCTTCATGAACAGACTGGCTCGACAGCGCTCACGCACACGGAAGTAGGAAGCATGAGAGACGCTTTCATGCAAAAGCATTCAATGACTTGATGGGAGCAAAGAAAAGCAGGTTTTAAGGTATTCTGGTGGTCTTGAGAAAACGCATAATTTTGTCAGAGCGATAACGTGTCGCATTATATTAATCCGTATGTGGATGCTAACAGTTGCACATTCACAAACGCATGTCGATTCACTTCAAGCTGTGACGTTGTGTATTGAATGTTTCCATTCACTCCACTTTTGACAAAGTTGAATATTAATTTCTGTGAATGAAAGGACGTCTGGACTAGAGTCTCAGCGCAGGTATGTTTTGAAGAACCACTAATTAACCCATAGATCTGAAACCACTCACTGCTTTGAAGTGTGCTGGCAATTCAACAGAGTAATTGTTAGCATAAAACACTTTACGGCATGCCGTATTTTTCGCCGTTTGGCGTTTTGTAATAGGATGATTCCAGTGAATCCCTCTCTAGTGCACGCTTGTTTTTCAGTGACGTGTTCATAAAGTTAGTTCTGTATTATAAATGGTGAACTTCACAGTGAAATGTCTGGGTCAGATTTTACCCTGAATTCTAAAGGAAAAAAATGAGCTTTAGCATCTGTACATTTTTTGTTTGTTTGCTTGTTTTGTAGGATTTTTTCATAATACTGTTATGAAAATTAATACAAAACTAAATGGACCTTGTGGGATGTATGGCATTTATTCAGTACAGTAAATAATACTGTAGTAATTGTTCTGTAACTAATTTTACTCAAAATATCTAGTAAATATGATTGTTACTATTAATGGCATCCAAAATAAATGTTTTTGATTGCATAATATACATGAGTGAACTGGTTATATTTATTATGCATATATAAATACACACGTATGTATATATTTAAGTGTTATGTTGAGATATTAAGAATGTGTATATATAATGTAAATTATATGAAAATAAATATACACACATATACCGTATGTGTGTGTACTTCTATATGCATAATGAAAACGAAATGTTATTTTGGATGCGATTAGTTGTTTAACAGAACTACTAATTATATATTATTTTAAATAATTTCTAATTAAAATTAGATATTTGCATTACAATAATTTTTCACAAAGAAATGTTTGGGTCATATTTTAATTCAGAATTTTTTTTTTTTTTTCCCGTTTAATATTTTTACTAAGCAAAGTTTTCCTTTCTGTCATGCATTCTGATGTGAATATACTGTCATAAATCCAGTACAGCAAATAATTCTTGTACCAAATGTACATAAAATAATCAAATGTTATTTTTGTAATAAATTTTTTTTTTTTGCGTTACAATGAAACGTGTGTGTGAGGAAAAATACTAAAAAAAAAAGATTAAATATTGTGAGAGATAAAAAGTCATAAAAAGAGCCTGTTTTTATATTTTAGGGTCAGATACGCCCCAGACATTTCTTGCTGGGATTCTTCTGAATACATTAAATATGATAAACGTGTATCAATATGAGTAGTAAGCAACAAGGTCTAAAAAGCTACGAGGAGTTCAGCGTGTTTCCTAAACGATCCACTTTACCTTCAAAATAAATGAAGCTTCTCACATAAACTCGACTGGAGCCGTCTGCTTGATTTCCCACTGTTCTTACAGGACCAGAGTGGGACATGGACCAAATTTAGTTTGTTTGAAAATCATTCCAAAGTTAAAACCAGTTCGGCGATTTTTACTGTTTTGTGCATCGGAGTCATTCCACAAAACAGGTGCCTTTGTGTCCCTCATTAACATGAGTTCAAATATTGTGCTATTCTCTGCCAAGGACCAGCATATGTCTCCTCTGTAATCAATATTTTAGATTTTGATAGCTTTCTACTCAGTGGGATACGATCTAACATGCTCAAACCTGTGACTTTATATATAAATACATATATATATATATATAGAGAGAGAGAGAGAGAATTCTTTTTTAGCAGTCTTATCCTATTGTGCCATAGTCACATCCCACCATTTATTAATATTTATTCATTTAGCTTGAGAAAATTCAATGCAATTAACACCCTTTGTTTAATTTGGATGATGGAAATGAATTTTCTCCTGTTAAATGGACTTGAATGGTTGTGATGGTGATGTGATAGCGCTGCTCTCTCTGGGAAAGCCACATTAACGTGGAGAAAAGGGTCCTGCGTTTCTCTGCTTATTTACAGCATTCAGACGCTGAGATCTGATTTATCCTCTTACACCACATGACCAAACGCTGAGTGACGGTCTCTGAGAGCAGAATATTCTCTGGATATTAATCCTCTGTTTATGCTCTGAAACCTCTTATCATGACATCCATCGGAATGGTTTCAGGCCGTAGCCATCTCGTTCTCTTTCCTCTGTTCATTCTTTCTATTGCAGTGTTTATGCCAGAGGTGCCCAGTTTTCTTAAGGCAAAGGGGGGGAAAAAATCATATTTGATTAAGGACTTTGCACTGAAAAAGATTTAGATTGTTTTTTTAGGATAGGTGGTTGCAAAAAAATATATTTTGGCTACATTTAAATGAAAAAACGAATGTTGAAAGTGTGTGAGCTGAATTTATTGCAACTGCTTACCTTTTAATAATAATAATTAAAAAAAAAAAAAAAAAAAGTTAGTAAATGTTTTTTCAGTGTGGGTGAAAATTCCCAAAATTAAATTGTATTCAGTTTTATAGAATCTTTTTATTAATATTTATAATCAAATTGGCTTCAAAAGTAAAAAATAAATGCTGTATGTAACCATTTATACATTTTAGTTGATATATATATATATATAATATAAATCTAAGTTAAATATAAATTATAAATTCTTAAGTTTCTACTTGTATAAAATATTTTTTTTAATCAAATTTGCCTATTATTTGCTAGTTATTGAAATTTCAGTGCACAAAAAAATTGTTAAAAAATGTTTATATGGCTTGTTTTTTTCCCTCTTAAAATTTGGCCTGGTCAGATCAAAGGCCTAGGTTTGGGCATCTCCGGTGATAAATAAGAATTCTGTTTTCAATCACGACTGACAAGGCAACATAATACTGGATGATTCACTAATGCTGTTCACTCAGAGTTGTAGATTGGGAAACACCAACATTTGATGTCTTACCTTTCATGTGCATTATATAATCTGCAGTAAAGCAGTTTTGTAACACTGTTCTTGCGCTCGCAAGGTTTTGTGGTCAGTGGTTTTGTTGTCTGCTTTCATTTTGTGTTGATGGTGCTCCAGGTTCCTGAATAAAACACGTCCTGATACGAGATGTCAGATTGTTATTTGCACAGATAAGAAAGCTGAAATAAATGCACATTAAATCTAGTGTTGTGTCTGTGGTGGGTTTTGCACAGTGTAGCCATTTTTGCTTTCATTTATTTATTGTTGTTTGTGCTGCTAAATAATTTTTTACTTCAATTGGTGGTCTTTAAAAAGTGCTTGAGAATACCTCACTTTGATGCATTATCACCAAATCTTGAATTCAGTCAGTGTATATATAATGCATTATAAAGGTATTCAGAATCTATGTTGTAAAGCATTATTACTTTACAAACAGTTGTCACCAAAGATAAAATGAATGATATATTTGAAGGTTTTTTTTAAATGCATTATAAAGCTGCAACAATGTATTATAATGCATTAGAACCATGGCTATAATTATTTTTTGGCTATAAATATTTTTTTTTAGGTGTTTGCAAACAATTTATAAAAAAAAAAAAAAAAAATGTTGAAAGTTACTACATTTGTTCATTTAATGTAGCTAAAATAAATTGATTGCAACCACTTACCTGTAGCCAATTCAATAGATATTAGACTTGAAGTAAAATGTAACAATCTTTATCATATTGCTTTCTATGTTTTTTTTTTTTATGTTGGGCCTCATTGAGCTGATGCATGCATCTCGGGGTTTTTTAGTTAAAAAGCATCATTTGTGGATGATTCTGGCAGTAGGTGCCAAAAAGAAATCAACCTGTGCTAGACTGAACGAAAGCAAGTTAATGAAAAGATTAGGTCCAACATTTAATATTGCGTGACATTTATTCAAATGATTTTTGGCCAGAAACACCACAAGATGAATGTTTTTATAATGCGTGTTTATGTGAAAACGGCCCTCTACATTTACATAGTGTGCATCATTTGTAGGTGACACCATTATTTAAAGTCAAAGTCAGCTTCAGAAACACTGCACTGAAAACATTTCCTTTTAAATGAGCGTCTGAAATACTTAAGAAACCACATTCCTGAGGAACAAAAAGCACTTCTTCCTCCTGTGCTTAAACCACATTCAAAGATACTTCACAGAAATATGCTTACCTTGTTTCCCTTTCTCGTTTTAATTTAATCTTGAAACTTGCCGATTGCTCTCAATCTGCCCCTGGTGTTCCTCATTTTGAAGTTGCTTTGTGTTAAAGCGTCCTATAAATGACAGCGCAAACTAGCAAAGAGAAAGCTGACATTAAAGCATCTGCTGACATTAGATGCCAATCATATAGGTTAAACTGAAGTGAAGCCATGAATCTGTTGCATCTCAGTTAAACGAGCACGGGTTAATGAGCTAATAACGGACGCCTATGAGCCCAAAACAAACCAGAGAGACTGAAGCGTGAAGCCTGCGTTCAGGTTACATCCACAGCATACAGAAAAGTGAAGAAGCTCGTCTTGGGTTTTCATTTGGATTCTGAAGCTGGAATTATTTCAGAAATGTATTTAGGTTATTTATTCCTTGAGAAAATCTCCAAATCATGACACATCCAGTTCGCTGTTTCAGTCTAAAAAATGTCATGTTTATTGCAAGGTTTTGCTTGCCAGTTTGAAATTAATGTTACCAATAATAGATAATAATTGATAGTTATAAATGCTTGTATATTGGTAAAACCACAGCGAGTTAAGCCACTATCCAATCATCTTAAGTTATAACAAGCTGTTTGTCAAGAGTAACATAATGCACAAATAATTTCAAACTTGCAAGTAAAGCATTGCATTAAACATGAACATTTTTTAAATGCTTATTGTCCTAAAAAAGACCGAATTTCCAGATGAAGCCACAATTGGGTGGGAATTTTTTTTAGGAGCACCTCATGTGAATAAAACTCAATTCCGTTCTTTTTTTATTCAAATCAATAAAATCTTTATTTGTGACGTTCATATTTTATACACTCAATAAAATAAAATCTCCCTTTAATCAAGTAAAAAGCATTTACAGAGAGGCTGATGTGCTTCGTGTGTTGTGTAATCTGTGTCATAATGTGTCGTGGCAGATGTTTGCAGATGTCACTGGTAGCATGTCCATGATCGCGGCGTCACCAGCTCCCAGAAACTGGTCTGTAAAGAGAACACACAGCACACTGTGATCTGACGGTTATTAGATTCATGGTATTATTTGTTCATTCAGTGTGTGTGTGAAATATCTTTGACTTCCCAGAAGACATGCTTGTTCTTACAGGGGTCCTTCACCCAAAAATTCATATTTTCTCATGACTTGAACATCATTTTCCCCCAATGCCTAAAGTGGTCCTACAGTGCCACCAAGAGGACGTTATCATTTTAAAATTGTCATCTGTACAGGTCTATGATCTTCTTCAACATCTCTGTACTGCATAATTATACTGAAAAATATGCAATGTTTATGGATAATAAGGTTTAGTTTTTTTGTTTGTTTTGTTAAACTTTGAAAGATATGGTGCTCACATTAAATCATTATCATAATGCCTTTTGAAGTTTAATAATCACGTTTTTTTTTTTTTTTTTTTTAAATAATGTACTCCTAAGAACATGTTATATTTGACACACATCTTTTTTTATGGAAGCTGGTTTTAATCCACAGGATGAAAAAACAATTCTGACTTTATCTGGAACTTCTGCCTCTTTTTTTCTCAATTCTGTGAGTAAGCATTGTGATATAAAATCCTGACTTCATTTTTTGCATCCAGACTTTCTTCCTCTGACCTCTGAGTTTATATCGCCATTGTAAGTTCACGTCACAATCTCAGAATCTACCTTGCAGTTCCTCATTTATTTCTCACTATTCTAATCTGAGAACGTTAACTCTTCTCAGTCCTGGTTTTCTTCGCAGAATTAGCGGCTGTTATCTCACAATCCTGAGAGCTGCAAGTCTCACAAGTGCAAAGGAAAAATGTGAGATCAAAGTTGATCCTTTTTTCTCCTGTGGCAGAAACAAGCTTCCAGTTAAAAGCGATGCAGTGCTTGAGGTTTATTTGGGAGCTGTAAGCACATCATACACCATCTGTCCGTGTGTTCCTCGGCTGCTCTTGTAACGTAATCCTGGACTGAACTCAATCGTCACACATCTGCCCTCGAAGCTTTGGCGAGCAGACAGCGATACATTAATCACAGAGCTCTGTGTGTGTGTGTGTGTGTGTGTGTGTGGTTTACCCCGGTGCGAGGGCACTGGATCTGAGCGTACCACTCCACACAGTACAGACACACGTGCACTCCCTGACCGATGAACAGACATGTCCACATGATGATGTTCCACACCGGGCTCTTCCGCTTGTCGTTCATGGCAAAGTTAAACACCACTGGAAAGATTCAAAGCAGTCACTGCACCTCTGCTGCTCATGAAACACACAGTCAGTTATATCATTTAATCATTTATATTGTATTATAAATAAATGTCTTGCTGCCTATGGCCCAATATTTATGTTTATTTATTTATATTTTACAGATAAGGAAATGCACTGCAACGAGTTAAATAATAAGCAAAAATGTTAAATAAAAATAATTGGTAAGACTTTACAATAAGGTTAAATTTGTTAACGTTATTTGACTAAATCATCTGTTAATGTTAGATTCAACATTTATTAATGCATTATCAAAAGTTGCATTATCTCCTGCTTTCTTACCACCGATGCCGGCGAAAGTGCAGAACATGACCGGGTAGAAGAATCCGAAGCCCAGGGTGAAGGCGTATTCATGAACTAATGCAGAAACGGCAAAAACAGAGAGTGTGGCGACCGATCGGAGCTTGTGTCCCGTCAGCTGAGGGACGCAGAGGATTTCAGGTCAGAATTATTCAAACATGACAAGCGTAGCAAACATGAGATTCAGGAGAGTCCGTCCTCACCCTGAGAAAGTCTCTGTAGCCGTAGAAATAAAGCCAGTCGTGTACAACGATGTTCCAGGTGCGATAGTAGTTAGCGAAAGACGTCGAGTTCCACCAGTCCTTTTAAAGTAACGTGACATACATTTACTGTATAGAATATTATAAAACATGTTTTATACAGTATATCGGTGCACAAACCACTGGCCCTGGCCAACAAATGTGTGTTTCTTCATCAGATCTGGAGAAATGTGTCTCAGTAATGGATGTGAATGGGTGCCGTCAGAATGAGAGTCTGATAAAAACATCAGAACAATCCACAGCATCAGTTAACACCTGGAGAACACAGAAGGTCAAACTAATCAGAGCTTTTTAAACTAAAATAATCCAAAATAACGCATCTCCTGATGTGGCTCACATGAAAATCCAGTCCCATATTTGTTGTTTCTTCTTGTAAACTGTGCTTGATCTGTGCAGATTTCTCTCCTGATTCAGACCAGAGCACTTTTTCACTGGAGGAAGAGTTATTATCAATTATAGACTGTTAAAACATCTTAATGCGGGATTAGTTTCATCTTTTCCAGATGTTAACTGATGGACTGGAGTGCTGTGGATTATTCTGGTGTTTTTTATCGGACTCTCATTCTGACGGCACCCATTCACTGCTCAGCACTGAGCAAAAAACCTGATGGAATGAGCTGAACTGGCTGAACTATTCCTTCGACCGAATGAGATGTCCACCTACTTTGTAAAACATCCGGTCAGCGAAGCGCAGCATCTCAGCGAAGGCGTTGAGCCAGCAGTGCAGAAAGGCGTAGAAACCCAACATTAATATGAGCATCCCTGAACAAGATAGTAAACCACCTCAAATCACAGCCTGCCTGAGAACGTCAGAACTGAAGAGTTTGATAACGCTGCCCTTTCAGACGAGAGTTACTGAAGTTTGATGAAACATTCACACAAATTTATACAAATGCAGTTAAATTATTAATAGCATTCAAAATAATGATATAGTGTGTGTAAACTCTTGCAGAGGTGTGTGAGGTGTGTACCTGGAAAAGCGGCGTGGAAGAGCGCCAGGATGAATGTGCGTGTACTGAAGGGCTGGTTGCTCTTGTTTCTGAACACAGGGATGCACAGTCGCACCAGGATGAAGTACAGATAGAACAGACTAGCCAAGATCTGAGAGGAACACAACAACCTGGATTGAAGGTCATGGAATATCACAAAATCATATCTATGTTCACAACTAATAACATATTTTGTTTTGTGACAGTTTGCGTGATAGACATACTTCCCTTTATAAATAGGATTAAATAAATCCATACGCCGTCTGAGAGTATTACTGTAGGTTTAGATGATCTTAACCCTGAGAATACACTGGGTAGATTACTTACAAATTATAGTCTGTTACTGATTACAGATTACATGAAATGTAATCAGAAATGTATCCTTAATCCTTTACGTTACACATTATGTAATCTGATTACTTTTAATCCGACTCTATAAATTATACACACACACACACACACACACTCACTCACATATATATGAAAAGTTGGGGAATGTGTGTAAGTACGATTCAAAACACTGCTTCATATCTTTTGCTTTTCTTTATGCAAAATTTACTTATTTTAATTTTCTGCAGAAATATGACCCAAATATGCGGGTACGTGAGAGACGGGTCAATCCCACCTTCAGAAAGTTCATGCCGACATAGTTCCATCTGATGTACGGGTTTCTGAAAGAGAACAACAAACAGTGAGGATATTGATTTTTAAGTTTGGCACGTTGTAATACAGTCGTTTGTCACAACAAGAGGTATTTACCGTGGATAAACCTCCCGATAGATCAGAGTCGGGCAGAACAAGAAGTACAGATAGCTGGAGAGCGACGGATATCTCCGAGGTTCTGTGAGGAAACATCAGGGTTACAGAAGAAACTAGCATTCAGTTAAAATGCATGTTTTCACTCATTTAGCTCTGTTTTCTGTTACCCTTCTGCGGTGTGTTTCTGAGAACGGCTGGCGTGGTTTCACGGATAAACGAGTAGCTCTTCATCACAAATCTGATCTGTGGAGGAAAAGCAGTGAGTAAACTACAGACTTCATCTGCGTGTTCGTATCTGACCGGTGCTGTCCAATAGACTGCTGGCCTCTGACCCCCTGTTGATGTTGGTATGCAGCCAGTAATTTGGTGACCTATTTAATTTGGCAAAGGACTGCAGTCTTTGGTCCGTGATTTGATTTAAATGTAATTAATTGTGATAATGATACAATGTATTAATGATATTCAAATATAGCAGAGATTAAAAACATTAAATAGTCATTAATAATAGTTAAATATTAATAATTTTATTTAAATAATTATTATAATAATTCAGAATTTATTTATTTTATTTAATCATGCAGGATATAATAATAATTAAATAACTAAACTAAATTAATTACAATGTATTTTAATTTATTTTGATTAACTCTATATATACACATTTTACATGTGATTTTATAATGAAATGAATGGAGACCTGTGTTAGTGTCCTCTGTACCTGTTCTAGTATGATGATGAATCGTGAAGCGGGTGGAAGCTGATAATGCAGGACCACATACACTGGAAATATTCCCAGCATGCTCGTCTGCACGACACACAGCGTAAGTGTTGCCATCACAGACACACACGTCTTCCAGCCCCGGCCGTGATTCAGTGAAGCCCAGACCCTCAGAACGTGATACGGGCCGAGCAGAGTGTATAAGAACATGAGCGTCCAGGCCCAGACCACCGTCCCCAGCTGACCGAACGCATAATAGAACAGATCCAGGTCCAGAACCAGCCTGAACACACACAGAGATGTTGGTTTTTGGGATTTATGGGGTCTCTTCATAGGTGTAATGGTGTTTCTACTGTACCTACACTGACCCTACACCTAAACCTACCCCTTACAGGAAACAACCATTTAGGTTTTTTTTAAGTTTTTTGAATTACAGGGACACTGAATAAATCACCTTCATATTGTAACACCTGTCATACCCATGTCATTATACAAATGTGTGCCTTCATAAACCCACACACACAGACACACACCTGCCCTGGTCGATGAAGTCCACCGCTAAAGTGCTGATGATGAAGAGGAGGAGAGCAGCGATGAACATGTGATAGATGGTCCTGATGTGACTGATCTCAAATAACTCACTGGAGAGAGAACGAGTGGCCAAAATTATATATTATATATAGTCTTTGTAACCATCTAAAGCCCATTTGAATATTTTTTTATGATACACCAAGTCTTCTAACATATAGAGTGAGAACAATATAGGTGCCAAGATTGATCCCTGGGGAACACCACATACAGAACGTGCTATAGAAGAGCAGTAGAGTAGTGAAAATTCTAATGAGATAAGTAAGATAAGTCATTTTGGTTGGTTGCTAGGGAGGTTCCTCTCCACTGAATGAGTAATGAGTCTCTGGTGAGTAAGCAGCAGTATTAATACTCACTCCAGCAGAGAGCATCGGGCCACAAACACCTTCCCCTGATCCGGTTTGTGCCTGAAAACCAAGATATTGTATGTGCATTTAAACCCTCTTCACACCTGAAGCTTCCAGGCAGGAAGTGACATCACTGTGGCTGTGCTCACCTGTCGTGGGTGTGTGTGTGATCAGGGTGTGTGTGTGTGTTTCTGTAGAGCGACTGCATGGAGTCTGACAGCGCTCGCTCCAGAAGCTCATTCAGACGAGACTGAACGTGTCGGAGCAGCTCCGCTTTCATCCTCTGATCACAAACACAGCGATTATTCTTTAGCAATTATTAAAGCTGTTGTTTGTTTGCTTGTTTTAGATTAAAATTAGATTATTAGTAAAAGTAAGTTTTAATTGTAGCTAAAAGTGTCTAAAGGTTTGAGCCAGTCTAAAAAAGAATGAAAATATATTTAGTTCAAAACCATTTTTGTATTCTGTATATTTTGATACTAAGTTCATCTCACATTCTCATACAAACAATGATGATGTATTATTTTATATATATATATATATATATATATATTGTTTTTTTTTTTTTTTTTTTTTGGTTTTATTTATACA
>JAUYWG010000075.1:2028667-2066313 GCA_034779775.1 Enteromius afrohamiltoni | reverse complement strand
AACATCACGCTAATTATCACGCAAACGCATGCTAACATCACGCTAATTATCATGCAAACACACGCTAATTATCACGCAAACACACGCTAACATCACGCAACGCTAACATCATACTAATAATCATGCAAATGCACCCTAACATCACGCTAATTATCACGCAAACGCATGCTAACATCACGCTAATTATCATGCAAACACACGCTAATTATCACGCAAACACACGCTAACATCACGCAACGCTAACATCATACTAATAATCATGCAAATGCACCCTAACATCACGCTAATTATCATGCAAACGCACCCCAACATCACGCTAATTATCACGCAAACGCACCCCAACATCACGCTAATTATCACGCAAACGCATACTAACATTACGCTAATTATCACGCTAACATCACACTAATTATCACGCAAACGCATACTAACATCACGCTAATTATCACGTAAACACACGCTAACATCACGCTAATTATCACGTAAACGCATGCTAACATCACGCTAATTATCACGCAAACACACGCTAATTATCACGCAAACACACGCTAACATCACGCAACGCTAACATCATACTAATAATCATGCAAATGCACCCTAACATCACGCTAATTATCATGCAAACGCACCCTAATATCACACAAACGCACGCTAACATCACGCTAATAATCACGCAAACACACACTAACATCACGCTAATTATCACGCAAACACACGCTAATATCACGCTAATTATCATGCAACGCACCCTAACATCACACAAACGCACGCTAACATCACGCTAATAATCACGCAAACACACGCTAACATCACGCTAATAATCAAGCATATGCGCGTTAACATCACCCTAACTTCCCTCTAATTATCACGCAAACACGCGGTAATTATCAGGCAAATCCACTTTAACATCACGCCAATTATCACGCAAACACACAGAAATGATCAGGCAATCACGCGCTACCTCACAAAAGTGATCACACTAATTATCATGCAAGCATCACACCAAAGTTCACACAAACACATGCTAACATCATACAAACACACAATCTCCCGTCAACATCAGACAACAGGAGCCGCTTTCTGACACTAATATAAAAATTACGGTAATTGCGAATTTTTACCACTATTCAGAATTTTGACTGTGTAACACGCAATTAGATGTTTATATCTTACAATTCTAGTGAAAAAAATCTGGTGAAAAAAGTCGCAATTGTAAGATACAAAAAATGATGAATTAAATTCGCAATGATGATTTTTTTTTGTTATTTAATGGTGGAAACAAGCTTCCATTCAATACAAACACAAACTGAGATCGAGAAGGTTTTTTCTTCTCTGTATTAGAAATAACGTTTCGTTCAGATGTTATTAGGTCACATGACTCGCCTGTCATCGTCTCCTCCTTTGATCTTCTTCCAGGGCTCGTTAGCCTGGATGTACTGATTCCCGTGACGAGAGATGTTGAGGATGCACTTCAGAGCGTCACGGATCCTGAACAAAACAACATGATGAGACGCACTTACCTCTTCACACGCGTGCATTATTAATATTCTCATCAGAAATAAAGGCTTCTTCCAGTCATTTCATAACCAGGCTTCTCACTGTTCATTCACTGGGTAAAGCAGGTGAAAAGGGTTAAATATCACCGTACTTACCTTGCTCATTGATTACATTAACAATTACAAATGTATTTGTATGACAGGTTTTCTGAAATGCTATGTTTAAATATGCAGATGAGGCACTATCTAAGTGAACGCACACTAATTTGCATTTATTTCCAGAACAGAAGTTAAATCAAAAGTGATTTTCTTGACATATTAAAGGTTTTTTTTCCAGAGGAGATTATGGATTTCTCACTCCATTAATCAGAAAATACTGTCAACAGACATAAAACAAATACATTTTCATGATGTCTTCATGCGTAAAATGTTAAAGAAATAACGCGACCACTCAGAATCTAGATATGAATATGTTTAGTGTAAGTGCTACTGAAATGGAGAAAAAAAATAAAAAATAAGGAATGAGTTCAGGAAGATAATTCAGAATGAATGATTAGAAACTCTATTGTGCAAAAGCATTTTTATAATTATTTTCATAGACTTCAGACTCAAACACACAATATATATATATATATATTTATAAATCATGTTTATTGTGTTAGCTGTTTTTTCGAGTTATTTTTTAACCTAGTCAAAATAATTTAAGTGAATTGTTTCAAAGCATTTATGCATGCATTTGTGTCGTTACTTCATTAACAATACATTTTTATAAATGTTTTACATAAAAAAACTTACATTTACTTTATATACAGTACATTTTACATTATATTTTTTTTTATATAAAATACATAAAACATGTCAATCTAAAATAATATTTTGAAAATAAAAAATGAAAATGTATTCATATTTGGGTTTTTTTGTGTGTGTGTGTATATAAAAGAGCATAATGATATTTTTATGAAATTGTTTAATGAATTTTAAAAGTTTTTTTTTTTTTAAGTAATTTTTTCTTTTTTAATATTACATATATTTTTATCAATTTAACAGACCTTTAAAAGTTCTTTCCACTATTCTTTAAAAAAAACACCTCATGAAAAGCGGTAGCCCAGTGTCTTAGTTAGAGGATTTTTCTGCATCATTTTAAACACTGATATTCTGTGCTTTTCTTAGTTTGTGAACCACCAATGACCTGATATTTCCCACTAACTCTGATTTATAGAGGAATCACTGCCTGCTGGAATATTATAGAGCCGAGCAGAGCCAGACAAATGTCATTACAGGCTGGAAATCAGAGCTTTAATATTCCCTGATACTGAGATGACTGCGTGAGAGGTGCCTGATCTGGATCTGTGCGTGTTTCTGCAGAACCGTGGGTAACTGACCTGACTTTATCCAGCAGCTGGATGTACTGCTTGAGCTCCCAGCGGACCTGAGCGATGAGATGCTTATCCTCTTCATTCAGGAGCATCTCAGGAACACAGCCGTCGAAGAACTTACTGACGAACATCCCAGCCCTGGGGAGAGAGAGTTAGTTATATTCTACCTAACTAGACTGCAGTTTGACTGAGATTAACTGGAACACAAAAAACACGAGATTCAAGAATTGTTAAAACACTGATTTATCTGTTCTCGCTAATTAACTCTTCATTTGTAAACAGATGCTGGATAGTTACATTTCATTTATACTGCATGCAGATGTTCGACTATTTGTGCATTTAGCCCAAGAGCAAGTCCTATGAAGATACTTTTAATTTATTTTATTGTCATATTTTCTGTTTCTGCTCTAACTTTAAAAGTTGTAATAATTTTGTCTTTCGATTCTTAGGTTTTTTTTTTGCATGTATAGTTTTTATTAATTTCAGTTTTAGTTATTTTAGTAGTTTTGTCTGTGTTTGCTTGTTCTGTCTTATTTTTCAATGAATATAAGATGATTTGATTGCCTTTTTAACACTCAAGAGCCTACAGATAAAAAAAATACATAGAAGAAAAAGTATTTCAGCAAATTCTGGCACCAGTGAATGTTTATGAATGTGCATCACACCTGTAAACCAATCAACTTCGAGCTCGAGGTTAAACTACATGAAAATGACAAATGCTGCCTTTTTACATTTTAGTTTATTTCAGTTCAAGTTTATTTATTTTAAGTAACACGAATGCTTATTTCACGGTTTTAATTTAATTTCAGTTTGTCAACTCAAGTAACGTATGTTTACTGAATAACCCATGGACAAGTGTGAATAAAACATGCAAACTGATTGAAATCTGATCAGTTAAGATGCATTAGTGTACACAGACCCATATTTATGCACATTACAGCTAAAATAAACTGAAGCTGAACTGAAAAGAAAACTTCTAGATCATAACCTTGAGGAAAAGTTGTTTGTATGTCAGTGATTCTGTGGTTTAGCTCTGTGTGTGTGTGTGTTACAAATTTATACCCAGAATTAATTTAAACCTGACAATGGTGGATGTTCTCATTTAGAAAAACAGTATAATAATACATAATACATAATGTTGGTTTTTAATGTGTTCTGTTAGGAAAATGTAGAATTGTTTGAAAATGCATTTTTACATTTTTAATCACTGCTGGATGGTGTAACTGATGACTGCATCCAGAAATAATTCAATTAATGCAAAAGAAACAAAATAATGCAAACAGCATTTAAAAATAACAACATGATTTTCCATGATTAACTATTACAGTATACCTGAGACAGTGTGTGTGTGCGCGTGTGTGTGTGCGCACCTGGTATTTATCACCTTACGGGGACCAATTGTCCCCACAAAGATAGGAATATCAGTAAATTTTTTTTTCCTTGTGGGGACATTTCTTAGGTCCCCATGAGGAAACAAGCTTCTAAATCACACAGAATGAAGTGTGTTGAGAATGTAAGAGTGTGTAGTGTTTCCTGTAAGGGGTAGGTTTAGGTGTAGGGTCAGTGTAGGACAATACCACATACAGTCTGTACAGTACAAACACCATTACACCTATGCAATGTCCCCATAAAACATGTAAACCCAACTGTGTGTGTGTGTGTGAGTGTGTGTGGGCGTGTATGGGAGCGAGTAAGTGCAAGTGAGTGTGCAGGACACAGGATGATGAACAGCAGCACAGACCTGTTGATGAAGTTTCCGAGGTTGTTGAGGAGCTCAGAGTTGTTTTTGAGAGCCATGTCGCTCCAGGAGAAGGCCGAGTCCTGACCCTCAGGCCTCAGATACAGAAGATAGAAGCGCCAGACGTCCGACGGGATCCCGGTGTCTTTAGCCATGTCACCAAACACACCGACACCACGACTCTTGGAGAACTTAGTGTCCTCGTAATTCAAGTATTCTGGACACATGACAACAAACAAACAAACAATCATCATTACTATTATGACATATTAGAATGTTTTTAGTCTGCCGTTCAGAAGTTTTTTATTCACCAAGGAAGACTTAACCAGATCAAAGAAGTCAGTAAAGACATTTATAATGTTACAAAATACAAATAAATGCTGTTCTTTTGAACTGTCTATTCATCTGTAAAAAATATGAGCTGTTTTCAACAGAAATACACTTTAACACAGATGATTTAAATAATAATAATAATAATATTTCACTACGAGCAGAAGAGACGTCTTTCTATTTAATACGAAGGGTGTGTGTGTGTGTCGTGTGGGGCTCTCACCGGTGGCGATGAGGTGATTCACCAGTGTGTAGTTGTCCTGAGCTCCGAGAAGTGAACAAGGGAAGACTACGCTGTGGAAGGGAACGTTGTCCTTCGCCATGAAGTTATAGAGCTCCACCTTCAGGACACACAGGAACATCACAGCCTCACACACACACCGCTTACAGACAGAGGCGCACAACTATTTAGCGTTTGACAAAGACACGAAATGTTTTACTACTCAGAAAGTTATAATTAACTATAAATCAGTTTTTACTTCTTAAAAACGCTGGGATGACTGCAGCTGCACTCATTTTAAAGTGGAAAATAAAACAATGGTTACTGGAGAATATGCTATTTTAGTTCTTTCCCAATTAAAATTGTTAATGAATGAAAACATTATTTATCGGAATACATCATCTACAAGTGTTACAATTAACATAATGCTTATATCATTAGAAACTGATATATTGTTAATTATAGTTTATTATTTTATTTTTTTTTAATTTTACTGTTTTATTAATATGTATTAGTATTTTTTTATTGATTAATGTTTATTTAAACTTTACTTTATGTTAGTTTTATTTTAGAATCAAGATTAATTTAAATTTTTACATTTTATCATTTTTAATATATGTAGTTTGTATTAATTTTGTCATTTTCGATTCTAGTTATTTTAGTTACACATCAAGTTAAAGTAAAATAAGAAATGATCTGAGCACTTGTGTTTATCATTTAATTTCAAGTAACAAAAATGACTGAGCTAATTATTTAAGCTAATTATACTAACCCTGCCCCAAACAACTGAAGGTATACGAGACAAATATGATTTGCAGGTTAATTATGACGTTATGAAGCCATGTGTTACTGCACAGCACCTGCTGAGGATTCTTCCACCACTTCTCCCATTGGTCGGTGTAATTAGCGGTGATGGAGAGGTAGCCAATAGGAGCGTCGAACCAGACGTAGAACACCTGCACCGATGATTTCAACACATATTAATGAACAATATTAGAGAACGAACATCCTGTACGGTGCTGGCCAGAATAGCTATCACTAGTGTGGTCGGTTATTTTGTCTCTCAGACAGACGGATGATGATCAGATCAAACTATGACCTCACTGGATTTATAACACACTCCAGCGAGCCATAGGAATAACTGACTTCAAAACTTTTCCAGCTGCTGAAGACACTAGTGTTGTGATGAGTTTGGCCAGCACCGCATCTAATGGTTGTGCTCGTACCTTGTCCTTGTAGTCCTCGTGAGGCACGGGTGTTCCCCAGCGCAGGTCACGCGTGATGCAGCGGGGTTTCAGACCGTCACGGAGCCATGAGCGCGTAATGTGCTTGGCGTTTGCCGTCCAGTCACCGGAGCCTGTCGACTTATCGAGCCACTTCTCCAGCTCGTTCTCCAGCTACACACACACATACACATTGGGTTTCTGTCAATTGCGGGGACTGATACTCTCTATCCCTGACCTAACCCTAAACCCAGCCGTGTTTGTGTTCTTAGTTTTTACTATTCTTTTGGACACACACATCATCCAGGTGTGTTTATTACCTTGGGCAGGTCCAGAAACAGGTGTTTGGAGGAGCGGATGACTGGCGTCTCTTTGCACACCTTACACTGCGGATTCTACAAGGAGACGTATATCACAGTAAGATATTAATATTCAAAAGTCACGGTACAGACACTATATTTCAAATAAATGCTGTCCGTTTGAACTTATTATTCTTGAAAAACAAAATTATTGCGCACTGATAAAATATTAGAATGTTTTCTGGAGGATCATGTGACACCGAAGACTGGTTTAATGATTCATTACATTAAATTACTTGAATATTAATTCATATTATTCATTAATTAAATATTATACTTTTATTAATGCACATCACAGAAAAGACAGTTTAACCATCCAGAAAACAATTGTTTTGAATTGTAGAAGTATTTTTACGATCTTGGTGAGCAGAAGAAGCCCTAATTGTGTGCATCTGTGTTGAGTGAGCGGCTTCTCGAACCCTACCCTGAGCTCCACGGCGTTGATCAGACGGCCACATTTGTCACACTGGTCCCCGCGGGCTTCTGGGTAACGGCAGTAAGGGCACTCGCCCTCCACGAAGCGATCGGCCAGAAAACGCTGACAGCTTTCACAGCGCAGCTGCTCGACCGTGTCCTCCAGCAGAAAATCCCGCTTATGCAGACGCCAGAAGATGTCCTGAGCGATCCTGAGAACACACACACACAGTCATTCAGTTTCCAACTCACAGATCAAATCAGTGTATCAGTGACACATAATGTCAGCAATTCCATAATAAACGTGGAGCTTCGTTTATGAGAGTTGTATGATATACAAATGAATTCAGTATGCCATCACAAGCTGGCTTTCACTGAATCCTTGCATAATGAAGTCAAAAACAAAACAACAGTCCATTCATGCATATGACATTCGTTAAAAAATGAAATAAATAAATAATAAAAAAAAAACATTTCTGCTGACGTATTGACAAATAAAACTTGTTTATACAACTTATTTATTATAACTTTAAAAACAAAATAACCAACACAACATAACATAGAAAAGTAAAGTAAAAGAAAAGAAATTCAATGCGAAAGTAATTTGTAAAGTACTTTAAAAAGAACCGTGCACTAAACTGTTCTTCAATTTTATGACAAGAAAAAACATCAAAAACATAAATTAAACTAAAAATTGAAAAACCTCAGCGCGTAAATTTGAATAACATAACAAAGAAAAAAGAAAAACAAAAGTAAAATCAAATACATTTTAAAAGCACTATAAAAACCAGAGTTAAAAATATATATATATAAAAGTAAATCCTATTTAAAATGCACTTCTGAAGTGCTTATAAAATGCTGTAAAATGTGAAGTTAAAATAACATAAAAAAAGTTTTATGGTTTTTGTTTTAGTTTCAAAACACTAAAAATCAATCAGTCGTTGATGTAAGGCTTGTCCCTACTCCGTCTGCCGCTCAGTCGTGGTGCGACCGAAGAAATCGAAGTCGATCTGGAACCACTGGTAGATGTCGGCGTGGACGGCGTGGTATTTGTCACAGATCTCCTGCGGCGTCAGACCCTCCTCACGAGCCTTGTTCTCCGTCGCCGTCCCGTACTCATCCGTACCGCAGATGAAGAGCAGATTCCAGCCGCGCAGACGCCCGTATCTGCAAAGAACAGTAAAGACTGACCCTCACAATGCATCCAAAATCAGCACTATTTTAAAATCCAGTGTGCTTATGCACCTATATATATATATATATATATATATATATATATATATATCAACAATGTATTTTCATAAAACTCTTCTGGGGACTCGAGCACGTTACGAGAGTGAATGATGAATCTGAAGGTGGTGTTACCTGGCGAAGACGTCGGCGCTGAGCACACAGCCGATGATGTTGCCCAGGTGTGGCACGTTGTTAACGTATGGCAGAGCGCTGGTGAGCAGAACGTTTCTCTTTCCTTCCTGAGGGAGACTGAGAAAAACACAGAGTAACATCACTGAGTGCACACCGGCTGGCAGCTTCACGTGCAGTGATGTCAGAGAGCTGATAGTCATACACCGGGTGCTTCCTCTCGGTGACTGCAGGAGAAGATCCCAGTCCTTCAGACCAGACCTGAGCAGCTTCTTCAATCTCCTCCGCTGTCATCACATGATCGCCGTCTTCAGCCTGACGAGTTAAACAGTGTACGCTACCATCATCTGAACATCTCGCAAAGATCATAAAGCATATCTCAAACATCTGAAGAATATCTCAAACGTCTTAAAAACATCTTGCGAACACCTCGACGACATCACACAAATATTAAAAACGATAAGTAACAAATAAAACTAGTTTTTGTGTACATAATGCATGTACGTGCACTTTGTGTATTTATTATGTATATTTAAAGACACACGCATACAGTATATATTTAGCAAATATTTTATTTGGAATACTTTATATTATATATAAATATTTTAATTATATAAACATAACATGTTTTATTAAATATATATATATGCATGTGTGTATTTATAGATACACAATAAATTTACACAATATTATGTACACAACAACTTTTATTTTGGATTTATCGATTAATCGTCGCGCAGCACAATTAGATGAAATGCAAAATTGACCAAAAATTAAGACAAATTAAGGTATTTCGACTTACTTATTAAACAAAAAAAAACCTTACATTTGACTCAAAATTACAAAAAAAAATAAAAGCAAACTCAAACATGGGTAAATATCTGAGTGGCATATAAATCATGCTGTGCACCTCGTTGGTGTTGGTGGGACTGTCCCGGCGCTGTGTGTGTGTGGCTGGCTGTTTCTGGAGGAAAGTCTTCAAGACTTCAGCACCTTTTCCCTCCAAGACTCTCTGAGCGGCCGCCTGACACGCCTTGAGAGCGCCGACCCGCTCGAACCAGCTCCGCACCGACCGCAGATCGCCTACAGAGAAAACACGTGAGAGACGAGTCCTGCAGCTGGAGCAGAACAACAGCGGACTCTGAGCTCTTACCGCTGTCAAAACCAGAGTCAGACAGAAGAGGACACAGCGCCGCCCACAGGACGACATCTGCTACTGACACAGCCTCCTGAAACACAGCAGGGCCGTTTTCATCAAACATCTCAGCGCTCCCCGCAACACAACTCTTAGAAACGTGGGTGCTAACATTAAAGAAAAGTGATTCAGAAAGCACCTTAACCCTTACAAGAGGTCTAAAGGTGCAAAGTTGGTAGGAGCATGGATGAGGTCTTCAAACACACACGAAGAATAGCTAATTGCTGCCATCTAGTGTTTCAAAACTGCTACCAGCAATAAAAATGATCTTGGAGGACTTCGGTATCATATGGTCGTGTATGAGGTTATTTAGTCATTCCTCATCGCAAAATAATCCATGGTATGCATTATTATACTGTTATGCCTTATACCTTCTCACGGGTTTACTGTATTCTGAGTGCTCCAGGCCGTGTGTGACGTGTGTGTGTGTGTGTTTATGATGAACTGGACTCACTGCAGTCAGGAACGGTGTGTTTTTCTTGCTCAGACTCTGCTCCAGCCAGCTCAGAGGCTCCTTCATCACTGCAGCCGCTTCGACGCGCTTCCCCTGCAGCGCCACCAGGTGGAGAGACTGCAGCACTGCCGGCTGAGCGCGCGCGCACACACACACACACCATAAATCAATGTCTTACTTCAGCAACACTCAAACAAATACTTACATTTTAGATTCATGTATTTGAAATGCATATACAGTTCCCATTCGTTTAAGTTGCAGTTTTGCAAATAAACTAATAAACATAAAGTGATACATATTTTAGTACACATTATGTAAACAAAAACTTTTATTTTAAATTACAATTGCAATACTTTATATATATATATATATATATATGTGTGTGTGTAATTTATGAATAACTTGTACACACTCATACATTAAATACATATATACTAACATAATTAAATATACATTTAATACTGAATATTCATATAATTGTTCATTTGAATATTGCTTGGTTCACAGCTAGTTTTTTTTTTTTTACTTTTCATAATAACAGGGTTTTTTTAGTTAATTCGTATTAAGTCGAGCATTATTTAAAGCAAATCAAAAACATGCAAACAGTAGATTATGGCATGCTTTTAAAATGCATGGACATTGTAATTAATGCAGATTTTTATTTATTTATTTATTTATTTATTTTTAAGACATGCAGATCACATCTGGGTCCTGAAGAGCCTCTCTAAATAACCTGGAGCGATGGAATGTTGTTTGTTAAACCGTGTGTGTGAACATGCAGAATTAGAAAGTCCTGAACGTGTTTGTTAAAGTACATCTGATGAATCTGAGCATTCTTGTCTTGCGCGTGTGCTGTATATGTAATCTGCCACAGTTGCCGAATTACAATAATAATAATAATCTGTGTTGTCATATTCATCATTAATCTGTGTGATAGCCACCTGTAAACTGGTTGCTTCCCATTCCAGCCACTGATCGGTAGCGTCGGCCGCCGTCTGACCGCTGATGTCGAACAGGTATCTGAGGAAGCATGCAAACACAGAAATTAGTTTGACTTTCTTTGTTTTCGCTCAAAGCCTAACAGGATTTTCAGATAACACACAACATCACGTCACCTTTGTAAAAGTACATGTCTGTGCTCGTCAGAATGAGACGCGTAATGGTACGTGCATTAAAATGATTCGATGACAGTCTGTGCACACAGAGCAAAGTGACTATAAAATGAGTTTATTAATGAACTTGAGTCGATAGAATCTTCTGATAATGAACCTGTTTATCTGCTTTACCTCCGAACCGGACGAGCCAGCTCTGATGTTCGGCGAGCTATTTAATGCATTCATTGTTTATTTTTTTACTTTCTCTTTTGGTCTCTATCCACAGGTTTTTCCTCAGGGCATACCATCTTATTTTGAGCCACAGTAGGGACTAGAGGTATTATTTTTGCATGCCAACACTTTCAGTTTTGTTTTGGTTTTTTACAGAATAATAATAATAATAATAATAATAATGCAATTTTGTGTCGCTACGTAGGTCAGGTTTTCAATATTCAATAAATTGCACTGTGCCATATATATGAAAAAATACATAAACACACACAAACACATATATATGAAGAGTGATTTTGTAAAAACAGATAATAATCATTAAGCATTCCAGTTAATCTTTAACTCAGGTTAAATAAAAACAACACAAAGTGTGTGTGAAGTTTATAATGTGATGTGTTACCGGCAGATGCTGTTGGGGCTGAAGAGATGCTGACCGTCGGGTAACAGCAGGACGGGTAACACAGGGTGAGTGAAGTGAGGAACCACTTTCTCTGTTGGACAAATACACCCGTATTAAAATACTCCAATATACCACAGTACATCCTATAGGACTGTTTCATTACTACAAACACAAATATGGTATACAGTACTATGATGTTACAAACTACGGTACGTCTATGTTTATTATACTATTAAAAACATGCTATTGTCAGTCAGACTGAAACGAACAGACTCGATACAAAAGTACTAGTACGTAACACAGTAATAACACAGCGTGGTATTACCATGAATGCAAATATATGACTCTGTCATAAGCAGCACAGGTATATTTACAGCAATAGACAACAATACAGTGTTTCTATTATGCAAAAAATACAATAACAGTAAATATATTAAAACTTCCATTTCTGATTACTTTAACTTCAAAGGTGATTTTCTCAATATTTAGATTTTTTTGAAATAGTTTTCAATCCAAAAAACGGTTATTTTATTTTAGTGTCAATATATATATATATATTTATATATAGGCAGCTGCAAAAACATGCTATTATCAGATTGAAAATATATAAATTCGACACAGAAGTACTAGAATGTACGGTACTATGATGCTATGGTGATTTTTTTGTTTACTATATTCATAGACAGCTGCATTACTGTCAAAAACAAGCTATTATCAGTCAAGACTAACGGTAACAGGCTCGATATCTGGATGATACGAAGCATTATCATGTTTAGAAAGTTCTCCTCAGAGTCTCTCACCCTCGTGGCTGACCGCTTCTATGTCACACTTCACTCCAGTGAGTTCCAGAGCCGCCAGCACTTTAATACAGTGCGGGTTTCCGTTAGCGATATACAGTTTCATCTCTCTGTCACTTTAGGACGCTCCTGGATGAATCTATTTTGACAGCTCAGACAGACACAGCGAACAGAGTGAAGAGAACCGGTATTTGAAGCGAGTATTTACGCTGATGCAACCGCGCTTGGCCGCGTCAGAGGAAATTGTAGTTTTTAATTGTCGCTTTACCTTCGGAACCGCCCTGAACTCGTGCTGGTGGAAGACTACAGTACCCACAATGCAACGGCGCAGGCGTGAACCTTCCGTCAAGGCAGCGTTACTCATTGGTTAAAGACTTGAGCGCCTGAATATAATTGGTCCTTGCCGTCATCAAATCCTCAAATCACTGCACACGATTATTTAATATTTAATTTTAAAGCAACATCACTTATAATTCTGCGAATTTCCAGTTCACCTCTGAGTGGGATAGGAATTTTCAAATGTTGTATAGAATCCAATTATATCAGCATTTACATTTATAGTATTTATTTTTAGATTGGTCAAAAAGTCGCAGATGACTGGTCAAATGTTTCTCTTTTGCTTTATTTTCTTACTCTTGTCATCGGTACAAACTGAAAGTATTCCAAGAAACACTTTCTTACCATTAGAATATATTTCAGTAAACATTTATACATTTTCCCATTTAAACTGTGACATTTCACACCAATTTACACCATCGATGTTTTATTTGTTTATATGCAGTTTTATATTTTTTATGTTCATGTTAAATCTGAGATGACTAGTAGAATGCAGTGTTTTGCGTTATTTTATCATTTAATACACAATTGTTCAATCTGTTCTATTATTAGCATAACAGAATTAAATTACTGTAAGAAAGGAGAAAAAAGAACGAATAATACCTGGTGCAAAGTGCAAATTCAGAAATATTTATTTAGTTCTTTGTTTTTTTACACCATAACATTTTTTTCCCAGATTCACTGAATTTATAAAATGTACAAAAAGTGGTTGCAATCAATTTATTTTATATTCATTTTAAATATTACATTTTTTTATTACATATTATTATTATTAAATCTAAAATTTTAAATAAACAAATTTAGCTGAAAGTAGGTCAACTGAATGTGTTTATTTAAATTTAGATCAAATAAATTGATTGCAACCACTTAACTTAGAAATGTTGTATTTTTTTTTTCTATTTTTTTTTTTTTTTATTTAAACATAATTTTTTTCTTCCATCAGAAAAAAAACCCTGGACTGATTTCGGGCTTAATTGGGAATATTGCCAAAAGCATCACACAATCGTACAGGAGTCAAAAGAAGACCCAAACTAAATTACTAACCCTGGCTTATGAAGCCGCTCTCTGGTTGGCTGTTCTCTTTCACGTGACCGCGCCCGAGCAGCCCCGCCCCTGGCCGACAGGAGGCCGCTCTGAGAGAGTTTGAGCTCGCGCACAGTCCGGTTCCCCGACACCTGGAATAAAGCGCGGATGCACCTGCAGTTACCGGTAAGCCACGAGCACAGCATCACAGCCCATAAACGAACACATTGACGATCATCAACTATGTTACAGTGCAAGAAATATTATTCTACATTTCTACAACACTAAAAAATGTGGTTTAAACAAACATCCATCATTTGCATGCTCTATATAGAGATAAAACACTTCATTATAACAGCACTTCATAATAGTTAAACCATTCCTACTTAATCATACGTATTTTGCATTGTCTAGTTAGTAGAAAGTGTAAAGTGTGCACATTATTTAAGCATAAATCTGTATATGAAGTCTCTAAATGATGTGCTTTATGTAAATTGTTCAGTCATTTATTTACAGTGAGTACGTTTTAGTAAACATTTGTTTAGCGCAATCAGTTATAGTGTGTTTCATAACAATGTGTTATCTAGTATTCCAAACTCTATCTAAGTGTTCATATGCACACATATGGGTTTTCTGTGGTTGCATTTCTATTGAATTACTGCATTTGCTGACATGTGGTGATAATATCTTAGATTTGCTCTAAGTGAGGAACCATCGAGCCGTGAGAGGCGATCTGAGCTGCGTGAGATTCAGTGAAATAAGCCTGATCGGCTCACAGATGGATCACTGATCACTGCTTCGAGACCCTTTAGTATCTAAACAGATCAAATACGACACAAATGAGTCACTAGGCATGGTAAAGTAAGAGTTAAGAGCTATCACAATTGACTTTTAATAACAAGCTTTAGTGTTCTCACTCACATTTGAGCACAGAGGATGTTGTGAGAAGCAGGAAATGAAGAGAGAATGAAGAAATAATAATTCAGATATTGGTGATTTATGAGCGTTCTTGCAGGCCTGATCTGGTACCAGGAGCAGCATTGTGTTCATTTCTAAAAGAAGTGCCACGTTTAATGTAAAATTGCGTAACAATCTCTCGCACGACTGTAGGACAAAGCAAATGCGCTTTGCTGTGAAGTCACTTCGTCATACATCTGGTGCATAAACGGTTTCTTTCTGAAAATCCCATGAATGAAGCAGATTATTTTTTGCAGCGTTTCCTCGGCTGTTAGTTTCAGATTGACTGTGGCTTTATCATCTGCTGCTTTTCTGCGTCTCTCCATCCGGTCCATGTCATGAAACATGTGGCACACTTATATTTGAGAGTTTTCTGTGCGATTATAACACAATCTGAAGTTATTCACTTCTCACGATCTTTCTGCTTTGTCTTCTGTATTTCTTAAAGTTAAATCATATATTCTGCCTCAGTTCCTGTATAAACAGGAAGAGGAAATATGACGGAAAGCATTTCATCCTACTAAACTTGAAGTTTCAGGTTAGACACTGACCTACTTTTATAATGTTCTGCCAAAGTTCAGAGCGCTTTCTTTACCAGCAAAGTTAAAACTTTAAAAGCTCATGCAGTCGTGACCGAAATGATGAAATGCATGCAAACCAACACGTTCTAAATCATATTTTATTGTTTAGGGTTATGAACAAACACACATACATTTTAAGAGCACAGTAAAAAACTGTAAGGATGCAATGAAAAAGCGTCAAATAATAGACTTTTAACTATAAACAAACCCCAAATATGTTGCAGAGATTACAAAAGTGCATTTCACAAGAACATAACACTTATTTAATTTCATAATACATAATACACATTTCATTTTTTGGTTTCAGTGCAATATATTGAGGGGCCAATTTTTTGGGGGGGCTCTTATTTTGAAACCATCTACAAAATATTTAAATACAAACACCATGAATAAACATTTTCATTTAAAAAAAGTTTACACACATCTATTTTTAATGAGAACTAAAATGCCCGTTTAGATGGTTTTATGATCTGTTCATACAGCCGTGTGCAGTGTACGGTTGGTGTTAGATGTGTGGGTCGATCAGAACAGAAATGTTACTGTGTAAGCGCTAATGTTCAAAAGATCGTAATGGAAAAGCCTCACAGCCATGGGGCTCGTCCTGCAGGACACGCACACACACTAAATGAGGACACATCATAGACGTCTGTTATTTTTTATATAAAGCTAATCGTAACGACCAAACCAAACCCTAAAAGATTTTTGCGAACACTTTCACTCAAAGCCTTTAATATGTATTGTGACGCACCTTCTAAAGCGTTGTATGATCTCATGAATAATTGCAATCAAATTTATAACACACTGTTACACCTTTAGAAAGTATAATGCATTAAAAGAGAAGGTACTTCGTAAATCCTTGATAATGCATTGTACCGTACGTAAAGCATTTATTTGATTAATATTTGATCAAAAGGATTCATATTTTAGTCTCAAAAAGGAGAGCTGCAGCTAAATAAATGCAGTCTGATAAATCTTCAGCAGAGACGCTCGGAGAGCAGCTTATGAGCTAAAGCTGTACATCACAGCAATATAATTCATTAAATTAGCTCGACTAATGCCTGTTAGGCTTGTTTTAATATTTTTAGTATTTCGCACTGTTTATCTTTGTTTGCTAAAAATGCAATGTCAGGACCACCAGAGCAGGAACGTGTTATTTTAGTATTATTTATGTAATATTATAGGTTTTTCTCCCTCCGTATCTTCATTATTTTCATTTTCACATTTATTTTTATTAGCTTGTTTTTTTAAATAGTTTATTTCCATTTCAGTTGGTGCATTTTTAATGCATTCATGTATATTGAATTGATCATTTTCATCCAAATGTATATTTTAATTCAGCTTTCATTTAACTATATATATATATATATATATATATTGTTTTTTTTTAATGCTAACAACACAGGGACAGGACTTTAAAACCCAGATTTAATATATTCAATATTATATGTGCAAAGCTCAAGGGAACCGTGACTTTAACACGGGGTTAAACGTTACACATTAAATACTAATGCATGAGCCCTGTATAGAGTAACGTGAGAAAGGCTTATGCTTTTTGTAATGCAAATACTGATGTGTATTTGCACATTTGACGCGTGATGCATTTGCATGTTATCATCTATAACCTTGTTCTTTATAAAAGATGCCTGTGGCTCTCTGAGCTGTTGGATGTGATAGTTATGATCTCTATAAAGAGCTTTCAGGGTGGTACACTCCCAGAAATAAAGGTACAAAAGGTGTACCTTTTTTAAAATATAAAGCATATTTGAACCTAATAGGTAAAAAAAGTGTAGCTTTTGAAAAGGTACCACCCCAGGGACAGCTTCTGTACCTTTATTTCCAAGAGTGGACAGACTAACTATATTTAAACTAATGTTTTTGAAAGAAGTCCCCATGGCTGCATTTATTTGATCAAAAACAGTGAAATATTATTACAGCGTAAATCATCTGTGTTCTGTGTGAATCTGTGCTAAAGTGTATTTCTGTGATGTTCAGCATCATCACCCCAGTCTTCAGAAATCACTATAATATACTGCTTATTAGTATTCGTGTTGAAAACAGTAATATTTTAGTGGAAACAGTGATGCATTTAATTTTTCAGGATTCACAGGTAAACAGAAAGTATTGTAAGTATTATAAGCATCTTTACTGTCAGTTTTGACTGATTTAATGCATCCTCGTAGAATAAAAGTCTTGATTTAGTACAGTATTCAGTTCAGCTGTTTAATGCTCTGGTGTTCTCAGGTTGAGCACGGTTTAATGGCTGTAGTTCAGTGATGAGTAGTTCAGTTTGTGAAATCTCTAGTTTGTGTGTCACGACCAAATGTGACCATGTGTTTGTTTAGCAGATGTTTAACCATACGTTATTAGACCTGGTTGCTGACGAAGTGTGTGTGCTTGTGTATTTTGTGGTTGAACAGGAACACTTAAAGAGGTAAATGGCACACTCCGCAGCCTCATACCTCAATCTATATTACCTGAGCAACTCCACAACACACACACGGGTGACAGTGCAGCTGATCAGTTGACATCAGTGATTGAATCATCCATTGATTTGTGCTCGCTGTGTGTTTGTGGACACCAGGACTCATCTACACAACACTAGTCACATGTAGTGTGCGCTGCACACAGTACACACTTCAGAGTGGACAGCAGCAGAGGTTTGACACGCGAACACAATGCAGTCGTACAGTATGTGCCTGTAAACGAGGTTAATCAATTAATTCAACAAACGGATGATAATGAGTCATTGTACAGTGAGTGAATGACGCAGTGTTGTTCCCTTGCGTGTGTGTGTGTGTGTGTGTGTGAAAATGCAAAGAGGTTTTCTGTAAGGGGTACGTTTATAGTTTGTTTGATTAGTGTAAAAGTGAAAATGTCTCCCACAATTCAACAAACGTGTGTGTAAAAGTGCGTGCGTGTGTGTGTGTGTGTGTGTAGGCTAAATGTCTGGCCGATGATCTGAGATCATCGAACACAAACACTACAGAAAAGCCTGTAATTATGAAGACAGTGAAAGCGAGTGTACGAATGTCCCAATCTTTGCATCACATCAAGCAATATCATCTTCCACGACTGGCCAATCATCTGCGCTGAAAAATTTCAGGTGGAATTCTATTGGTTGATTCTGACGCACAGATCCAGAGCAACACGGCAACAGAGTGAAGGGCAAAAGTGGAGCTCAGTGGCACGTCAACAAAACGACTGACACACACACACACACCGTCCATGTCTCACACACAAACTTTGCTGAATGTGAAAGGTATATTTTCTTTTCTTTAAATCAACTTAAAGTAGTAGTTTTAGTAGAATCTGTCATCATTTACTTGCTCCCATGTCAAAGAAACACAAAAGATGTTTAGCAGAATGTTCCCGCTGCACTGTTGAATACATGAATTGCATGCTGTTGTTTTAGAACATGTTCGGAACTTTGCAGAAAATCCCTAGCAACCACCCAGAAGACCCTGACAACCGCGTGCAAACTAGCTAGAACACCTTACAAACTTAGTTTTGTTTCAAAAAACAACATTCAAAATATCAGTTCAATTTTCAGAGTCGCACACAGAACCACTCACACTTCCTTCCACTGATGTGAAGTTATTTTGGTGTTGGCGTGCAGAGATGGAATGGGGTTCGGGTCAGAGCAGGCGTGAGATCACTGACCTTCACTCTTGGCACAGATGGAGCTTACAGCAGATTTGAGCCGCTCTGTAGGAAATCACTTGTTTTGGCCACAATGTGTGTGTATATGCTTTGTGTCTGTGTCTCTGTCTCTTTCTCTGTGTGTGTGTGTGTATTCACAATCCTTCACTGTGACACCTGATGTGTGTGTGTGTGTGTTCTGTAGCATATGTGTTATCAGTGAGTCAGGCCGGTGTCCATCTGCGCTCAGCGTCTGATGAAGGAGTGTTTTCTGCTTTATTTCTCTCTGCTGGAGCCGCTGTGGGTCTTGGACTCTAACGCTGGTGAAGTGTGTGTGGTTTCCTGTTTTCTGCTCGTCGCGTCACATCTCCTTGTTTCTCGCAGAGACAGTATGGTGTGCTCTTGTTATTACACATATCTACTCTGGCGTTATAAGAGGCATGCCTGTGTGAGAGAGTCTGGGAACATGAGCTGAATATCTGAGATTCAAAACTAGAAATGAATTAATTTAATTGAATGTTTATTATTTTATTTTGAACATTTTAAATTGAATAATCGTTTTCTATTATAAAGGACCTTTTGTTCATCAATGCCAAAGAACCTTCATTTTTAGTGGTTTAAGTAACTGAATGTTTGCACAGCTTGCAGCAGATGAGACGATGCATCTCAAGGTTTTGTGTTGCTAAAATAATTTGTCATGAAAACAATTAACAAGAGACACATCTCTTGTGCTCTCAGACGTTTGGAGCATGTGTTACATTAAGGGTCACTTAGCATTCTGCTTTATAGTGAGGATTATCAGAACATGCTGGGGATTATCAGTTAACACACACACACACACACACACACACACTCATGTTGTGTTTCCATGTCTTATGGGTTAATTCCATAGGCCTAATGGTTTTTCTACTGTACAGACTTTTCTATCCCCTCACACAAAAATACTGTACAGGCATTTTAGATTCTCAAAACATTTCATACTGTGTGATATGAGCTGTTGAGTCCAAAACACGGTCCCCACAAGGTCAAGGATTTTGGATATTGCCATCTTTTTGGGAACATTTGGTGCCTATAATGGAGGAAATAAAAGTCACACACGCTGAATGTTTGTGTTAAAAGCCTTTCTGTGTCGCTAGCGTTCAGCTCCATCAGGTCACACGCCACAGATATCAGCGCTGCATTAATACCCGCGTTAGCACGGAGAGCTGATGGAAGTGATGTCATGTCGGAGGCTCGTGAGGTTCAGCAGGAAAGTGAAGATAAACTAGATAATGGATTCTCGCTGGCTATCGGATTATTGTTGTATAATATAAGCCTCCCTGAGTTTCTAATTTAATATTTCAGTGACTGCTCTTTTAGTCGATATTTAATTTCGATTTTTTATTTAGTTTAACTATTTGTTAACTTTTCATCAGCTTACAAACCCCATTTCGGGAAACCCTGCAAAAGGTTTATCTGTATGTTTTGTCAGAGGTGCAATTTAATGTAGAAATGATAATACACTAATACACTGGCCAAACTAATTAATTGTCCATTTTGAGTATTGATGACCATGTCCACCTTGTCAGAAGAAGTGTTTGTTAAGCCTTGTGTCAGTTTTAAGATATACCAACAATCCTATTAATAGATAAACAATTACTTGTTAAATCTAAGTGAATTTGAATTTCCAGAGTTTTATATGAGCTGCATTTTATATCCTGTTAATTCAATGTTTTTTTTGCTTTCTTAAAGCAATAGTTCTGCCAAAAGTGCCATTTCAGATCAGGATGAGTTTGTTTCTTCATCAGATCTGGAGGAATGTGTCTCCGCATCAGTGTCTCGGTAATGGAAGTGAATGGGTGCCGTCAGAATGAGAGTCTGATGAAAACATCACAGTAATCCACAGCGCTCTAGTCCATCAGTGAACATCTGGTGAAGACACAAGATCAAACAAATCCAGCATTTGTAACTTAAATATGCCTCCATAATAACTCTTCCTCCGGTGATTTAGGAAAGAAATCTGCACTGATCAAGCAGCGTGGCTGGATTTTGACGTGAGAGACAATAGAGATGCACTTTTTGCCTGGAGGAAGAGTTAATATGGGGTCATATTTTAGTCTTAATGATGTATTAGTATCTTCTCACGACATTAACTGATGGCACCCATTCACATCCATTGCTGAGTCAGTGACATAATACTACATTTCTGTGATTACTGGGATATTATGAGTATATTATATCGTGAGTGTCTGTTCCAGATCATGGCACTTGTGTGCTCTCGCTCCGGTGATGTCCTTGTCCTCCGATCTCCCTCTGAGTGTCTCTGAGAGGAAGCATGCTGTCGGGAAGCTGGCGCCGTGGGACGGTCATCTCGGGCTCCCGGCTGGGCAGTCCTGTGGTCCTGGAGGCTCAGTATGATTACTCGTACCGCGCCGCCGACGGCCGCCTGGTCTCCATCCACGAGGGCGAGCGCTTCCTGCTGCTGAAGAAGACCAATGCGGACTGGTGGCAGGCGCGGAGGATCGGGGTCGGAGCTAAGGTCAAGCCCATCTATGTGCCAGCGACATACGTCATCGAGCTGCCCGTCAGCCAGTTCCGCCCCTCGCTGGCCTCCAGCCAATCAGCAACCGAGAGCTTCATGATGATCCCTCGAGGCTCCCTGACACCCTGCATGCAAACACACAGCTCAGGTACATCTCATCTGTATAAACAAGGAGTCGGTACCATTTAATTTTTTTACTTTCCCAGACTTTTACTTTAAATGTTCCCTCCTGGTGTAATGACCTGCCCAACTCAATCCAAGCGTTGTAATTCAAGAAACAGCTAAAAATGCATCTGTTTCATCTTTATTTGACTCTAGCTTTATTTGAATCTATTCTAATTCTATTTTTTCTTTTTTGTTTAAAAAACACTTGCCCTCTACCACTATTCATTTTCTGACGGCTTGTTGTCTTTTAAAAAAATAATAGTTTTCTCTAATTCTTTTTCTAGTCTATTTGTTTTCTTTTTATTTATTATATAAATAACTAAAACAACTTGCTACATGTACTGTGTTGAGACTTTCAAGACGCAGCACTTTCAAAACTTTTGTTGGTTTTCATCGATTCAGTACCCCTGATATTTTAAGTTAATATTTTGGTATCATTTATTTATTTAATATTCTAATATATTTTGTATTTGATCCTTTTTTGGGGGTAAGTTTTTTTTTATTTAATTTTTATTTTTTTATAACTATTTTAACTTATTTATTTTATAAAAACTCACAAAGCCCATTTGATTTTAGCACGTCCCATATTTCTGATATTCAGCGTGGGGAAGTGATTAGTTACATGTAATTGCAAAATAAATGTAGCTGTAATCTGTTACAGTTGCAGAGAAAAAAAGTGTAATTCTATAAATTTGATTTGATTTCAAAAACAGTATCATAGACAGTAAACTATATCTTGTTTTGTTTTTACACCTGTACCTAACCTCAGAAGTAAGTCTAATTTTGTGGTGGCTTTTCTTTGAAATTCAGTTATTATGATCTTAATTCAAGTGAGTTCAGAAATGCAAGGTTGATTAAAAATGATTTAAATAAGGGAACAAATGTAATCAGTTGCATTACGTTAATAAAGTAAGTGAAATAGTTACACTACTTGTTACATTGTAACTTGTTCTCTGTAACTTACCTTCCCAACGCTGCTAATATTTTCAGCTCATATTGCAAGGCAGAGATCTTGCAAAGTTTTCAGGAAGTCCCGGAGCTTGTGTCTTTAAGGCTCTCTTTGTGTGTTTGGTCTCAGTGCCTGATAAGCAGTTCTGTCGTTCCATGGAGAATCTGAACTGCAGCAGTGCCTTGATGGACAAAGACAGCGGCCGAGTCTCAGCGCGAGGACGATTCCCGACCTTACCTCTCCCCGCTTCCTCCTCCTCGCCCACGGGTCAGCTCTCGGTCCCCGGCGTCCCGATCGCCCGCAGCCAAAGCTCCAGCAACCTTCCCCAGAACCCTTACCAGAGCCAGGACCCGAGCCCCAGCAGCCCGACCAAATCCTACAGCCATTGGGACATGAGCAGACACACACAGGTGACCTACACCGTCTGAAAGCTTCCCGCTGATGTCTGGTTTGTTCGGATAGCACAATATCTGTCAAAAATGATTTATTTATTTTTCAAGATTAACGTTTTTTTCCCAAGACATTGTTAGATGATAAATATTTCATTTAAAAACAGTATCTAGTTAGTTTATCCTCAAAGCAGTGTTAAAGTCTGATTTTGTTTTATTTCGTTTTCGGCACACACACACACACACACACTCATAGTTCACAGAAGCTCTTGAGAGCTTGACATTTTAACCAGCTCTCGAGATACAGATTCCTGCTGAAAGCCGTGGACACGCTGTCCCAGAAAAGAGTTTTTCTAGTCGATCACACACACACACTCCGTCCTACATCCTGCCTGAGCTAAACATCACTGACAAATCCAACACTTACACGACAGAGAGAGCATCACTCCTTATCCAGCAGCTCAGAAAACTCAGCTTTATCTTCAGTCCTACACTCTCAGAAATAAAGGTGCTGCCCAGAGATGCCAGAAGAAGCTTTTTTTGTCTTTAACCTTGAACACCTGAAGAACGTTTCTGTTTCTTTCTGGTTCTTCTTCATGATAAAAGAAGGTTCTTCATATTATAGATTCACTGATCGCTTCTTTGTGGTCCGCCTGTCATTCGGTGTAGAGTCACTCAGACGATCTGATGAGAAATGTTTGGGAAGCATGCATGTGATGACTGGCCACTTTTCCTCAGGGGGATTCCTAGTATTAGATCAAAGGCTGTAATCATCTCTTATATATATATTAGTGCTGATTAAGGTTTTTGTTTACATATTATATGTGTGTGTATTATATATATTTATCATGTAAATACAAACACGTGCATGTATATATTTAAGAAAATGATGTTGTATTTTTATATAATATAGATTATATGAACATAAATGTAAACATTTTCAAAATATATACTGTATGTGTGTGTGTCTTTATATATAATAACCAAATATACACAGAACACACATATAAACTTTTATTTTGGATTCAATTAATTATTTGACAGCACTAACATATAATAGTAATAATAGTAATAGTTGTTAATTTGAACTATTTCTAAATGATATTTTAAAATATGCACATTTTAAATAAATATGCTGTATTGAAATTGCAAAACATTTCTCATGAGATCGATTACGGTTGTTTAACATTTGCCAAATATGAAACGCTTTAATTCAGTTTTCAGATCTTTAAGCCCCACCCACTTGATTTGATTGACACCTGGATCAGTTTGACATTATTGAGGCAGAGCTAATAAAAAGATGCACTTTTTTTGCGATCCTTATAACAAACAAAGCCTCCATATCAAATATTGTGGGGATATGTTGGCCATTTCTAATACTGTTGTGCCACTGATTTCAGCTGAACAGCTCTCTGAGGTCAGAGTATTGCCACATAGAAACTGACAGGAAGTGACATCACTCTGGACATGCACAGTGAAAGCATCACTTCAGTCTCATGCTCAGTGTCCTGGCACACGCACACTTTATCTCTTTACAGTGTTTAATCCTGTGAAACATTCAGCTTCTGCTTCTCGTGTCTGGACTGATTTTGAGGAGGTAAGGGTCAGAGTAACTGAAGCAGCTCATCAGTTATTTTCTAGAAGAATCTGATCTTTTAAGGAGCTTCACTTTCACTGTTCCTCAGCGGAGCAATGATCTTCATCTACATTGCAAACATCAGAACTCACTCTCTGATATAAAGGTACAGAAGCTGTCTCTGGGGATGGTGTCATTTCAAAAGATACACTTTTGTACCTGTTAGGTTCAAATATGTACACTTTAAGTACTAATATGTTCCTTTAAGATTCCAAAATGTATTCTTTAGGTAAAACATGTAGCTTTTGAAAAGCTACCACTTGTAACTTTATTTCTGAGAGGTTTGTATCAGAAAAAAAATCTTGAGCAAATTCATGTTTGTGCTCAGACCTTTTTCCTTCGTTTTCTCATAATATCAGGCTATATGAGCCCCGCTGAAAAAGCCCGATGAATCAAACATGATACACTGAAAGAAATGCTTTTAATCTTTTTTTGATGCAGTGGTTGCAATCCATGTGTTTTAGCTATATTTAAATAAATGCAGTTACAAATTGGATTCAATGTTTTGTTTTTCAGTGTATCACATGCAACATTTTTTAAAGATTGTCTAAAGGTAAATAAACCGTTGCATTAAAAAAAATAGACTTGTTTTTCTACAAATCAGGCTTTACGGGTGTGAAATCTCATCATGTGTTATGCACTAGTTTTCAGTGTTTTATTTCTGCGTTCAAACACACCCAGAAACTCAAGTTCAAGGCTTCATTTCAGCCGCTTTCCTGCTAAACAACATCCGCTTCAAATGAATCGATTCGCTTTCAGCAGCCATAGCGAAGGTGTTTTCTGTAACAGAGGAGTCAGAGCGAGAGACACCTGCTGTTTGTCCGTGGCATGACGCTCGCGAGGCCATATGGCTTCACAGACACGAGTTATATAATCCAGAAAACACACAGCACCGAAACGCAGCTAATCCATCAGTCAGAGCTTTTAAGTGCACTCAGTGACATCAGCAAACCTTTTACATTCACCTCTTTTTTTGTTCAGTGGCTTTTAATGGCTTTTCTTCCTTCTGTCTCTCTGTATTGTTCATATTGTCGTGTGTGACTGTGTTTTAGGCCACTTCCTCTCGACGGTTGTGGCTTCAAGCTGTTTTCTTACTTAGTGCATGTACGTCTGTAACCGCACTGACACACAGCGCTCTCTTTTAGACCTGAAATGCACTCTGGAGTTCAGCTATGTCCCTCTTTAAACCTGGATAATCTTGCATACGTACAAATTAGACAATATGCACTAAGAGGATTGCATCAGAAATCATGATTGCACGAAGCAAAACAGAAATGCTCTAATTGCTTTTTAAACAGGTTTTAAATCCCGTGATTGGCTCAGTGAGTTTTTGCTGAAACAAAACAATGCTTTGAAAGCAGAAATAAATCAAAGTTGAACTCTCGCTGAGATTAATTTCATGCATAGTTGTGTTGTGAACTGAGTTAGAACCGGTGTTATTGTTCAGTAAATCTATTATAAATCATCCTTAAATGAATCAAGCTGAAATAATGTAATACAAAATAGCAGATGACAAAAAACGAATTAGCTCTAAAATAGTTTCAAATACTGAAGTTAATGAAAAAGCAACAACAAAACCTTTTGGATCATTAAAATAAAGCTGAAATAAAATATAAAGTATCACATGACTAACCCCAAAAAATAGAAATGAGAAAACAAGTTTGAGTGTGAAAATGACTAAAACTAAAATCAAATAAAATATAAAGTGAAAGTATTAAAATGACTAAAACTCAAATAATAAAAAAATATTATGATAATTTATATAAAACTGATATAAAACTAAATATGAAATTGCATGAAAAAAATTAAATTAGAAATAAAAAAAAAACTGAAATAAGTTTCCATTAAATAATAAATTGTGTGTGTGTGTGTGTGTGTGTATATATATATATATATATATATATATACCAATATATTTATTAACAGTTGTTTTTAGTAATTGAAATGGAATCAAATAAAAAGCATTACATGAAAAACTTTAAAATTAGAAACTGACAGGATGCTAAATACTAAAATTACAAACAAACTAAAATAAAAAAATAACTATATAGAAATGGCAAAAACTAAAAAATGGCTAAAACTAATATTAAAATTGAAACTAAAAAAAGATCAAAGCTCATTCAAAAATAAAAGTATTAAAATATTAATAAACGCTATAAGACTATAAATAATAAAAAATGTGGTATTTGCTTCATCCTCAGTGAACTATACTCCATGTGTTTTTAGAATTTCTCTAATGTTTTTCTCCTCAGATCTCATCATCCACCTACATTTCCCAGAGTTCCCTGTCCGAGCAGGGGAAGCGACAGTGGGCGGAGCCTCCCAAGCCGTTGCCGGGTCAACGGCCGCTGCAGACGCTGCAGCTGTGGGATCAGTACTGCGACCCTAGATCCGGGCGCTTTTACTACGTCAACACCGTTACCGAGGAGCGCTCGTGGAAACCGCCTCGCAGAGCCCGCGAGAGCCACACCCACCAAAACAAGGTGGGTGACCAATCAGATCCCGGAGCCAGCTCCTCACATTTTACATATTTTGATTAACAGAAACATTCAAATTCATTTCATGTACACATTTGGTATTTACGAGTAATTATAAAAAAAAAACAAAAAACAATTAAGACAGACCTGATCTTAAAAAATGTCCCTCTTATATTTATTTCATACGATATAGCTAAACAATATCACATGAGCAAGAGTGCTGTTTTTTTGCTAATTTACAGGCCACTGCAAATGTGATATCTCTGATTTTGAGTGAATGAATGAACTGAGCGAGTCAGTGATTCAGTTTCCTTTGCTTGTGAATGAATTGGCTGTTTGCAAACAAATGATTCAGTGATTCAGTGACTCTTCATAAAGAGTCAGCTTCGTTTCTGAATGAATCAGCCTTTTAAACGAACCGAGTGACGTAAGTGATTCAATGATTCTGTTCGAATGAATCAGTTCAGTAAATGATTCATTTGTTCACTCATGAACACAGTGATTTGACACTACCTAATGGCAGTTTTAGTTGCATATTTAGATACAAATTCATATTTCATATTTAGAATTCATATTCATTTTTTGATGTCATGTTTCTTTGTTGTTGTTTTTTTTTATCACAAAACCAGTCATAAGTATCAATTTAACGAAACTGAGATTTATGCATCATCTAAAAGCTGAGCAAATACGTTTTCTATTGATACATGGCCTGTTAGGATAGCACAGTGTAGGCAAAAAAAGAAAGCTTTTGACCCATGCGATGCATGTTTGGCTATTGCTACAAATATACCCCAGAGACTTAAGGGCTCCAGGGTCACATTTATTATTGTTTATGCCAGGGTGAATCAAAATCTGCTTTTAGTAATGTTTATTTAATGGATTTGTCATTCAACACAACAGTGACTCAAAATAAGATGAGAATTTATACAGTAACCAAACAAGAGTTTTTACAAAAAACAAACATTCTTACAGAAAATGACAAATCATCAAATTTAGCAACAAAACAAAAGTAAAAAATAAAACAATTACTGGATAAATACATTTTTCTTTTATATATATATATATATATATATACACACATACACACCTGTACTCATTACTGTAACATCACAATTGTATTTCTTTACATAAAGCACTACCCATTTTTGTACAGTTAGTACAGTAATGCTGTAATATGAAACAGAATCATGTGACACATCCAGTAGGTACAGTCTGGAGAAGAAACTTGAAGATATAGCTGTTCTCCTGTACAGTAACAGTGACTTTATCAGAAGTTTCTGAAAAAACACCAAAAAGCCCAAAAACCTTTTCAATTCTGAATATGCATGCAGGCTGTTTCTAATGCACCTGTACATCTCTGTCTGGTGTGTTTTAGGTTGGGATGGTTCAGAGAGACCTCAGACACCTGTCGCTACCGTTACAGAACTCAGGAGGCAGCTCGATGCACAGGGTACGGTGTGTGTGTGTGATTATGATGATGTGATGTAATGCTGTAGGACAGTACATCATCTATCTAATGATCTGCTGTCTATAGGAAGTCCATTACAGAGAGATTAAATGAACAAAGAGCTTTTGAAACACTGGAAACTGGTGGCAGAGATAGCTGGGGAGAATCTGCTCATGTCACGGATTAGAAGAGGAAACACGGCCAAATGAAAAAGGAGATTACGCTCTCTGACGTGTATTTATTTATTTATCTACTAACAGATTTTTATGCTGAGCTCTCAGTCGGTTAATGGTTTGGGTCAGACTGATGTGCTTAATAACGTGCGATCGTCCCATTCAGACAACAGCAGACCGATGATTTGTTTATTCAAAAACATTTACATTAATTCAAGTTAAGATAAATATAAAACAAAATGATTAAATGAAAAACTTTAAATCAAAGAGAAATTATGAAGGAGACACTGGCAACTAACTGATATAAAATAAGATTAATGTGAGGAGAAAAAAATGGTAACATTTTATTTTAAGGTGACATGAAATATATGTGTAACTTAAGTTATGAAACCGTTAGTAATGATGTAGATGTAACAAACGCATATGTTACACACCGAGTCTGTTACACACTTAAGTACAATCTTGATACACTTTATTTTTAAGTAGCTAATGTCTGTGTTCTTACCTTAATAATTACGTTGTATGAAGTGTGCTTAACTTATGCAACAATCTTTTGGTTACACAAGTATCTGTGTAACAGACTCGGTTAGTTGCATATGTGTAACGGTATCTGTCTGTTACATCTGCATCATTACTAACTCTATTTAGTTAAATGGTAAGCATGTAACGTGTTTCATTTAGGTACAACAGCTACTACTAAGTACTTAACTAGGTAATTAATACTCTTTATTACACAGCTCTCTGGAATGCTTGATTCTGATTGGTCAGTTGAGACATTTCCAGGTTCGTTCTTTTCAAATAATAACCGCTCCAAAGTAATAAGGCATAGACGGTACTACTTATATGTTTAAAATCCCATCGCGCCAACAAAGATTAACGTTTGGCGCCATCTTGTGACAAACACTGGACAACCACAATGATGCATAATAATAATAATAATAATAAATGTTATAAATTGTCTTACTAACGTTTGAATGTTAGTCACGTGGTACTATATCATTTGGCGGAAGGATGAAAATGTAAATTTAAAACAAATATGCCAATAAAATGTTTCAAATTCATATTTATGTCCAGTTTTTTTCCTTATGTGCAAGTAGCCGTATAATAAGCGGGATAATGTTCAGGCAGCCGGTAGTTATCGCGAAATAAGCCCTTTATTATGGAAATGTAATAATATAGATTTAAATAAATTATGAAAATGTAAAAATCTAAATGATAACTGGAAAAAAAAAAGTTACATTTATTTCAAATGTTAAAGTTTAGACATTTAATAACAGATTTAAATCTAATTAAATGATTTCAATTAAAAAATAAAAAATAAGCTGAAAATACAAAACAATTTAAATATATTAAATATTTAAAATGTATTAAATATCCTGTTTATACGACAACAGACCAGTATATTATTAACTAAAATTATTAAATGAATATAATTTTCATTCATTTTCACTAATGAAAAATGTAAACTTGTTTTATAAAAGTTAGTTGCCATGGCAACATTTCAGGTTTTTTATTAAAAGGATAGTTCACCCAAATATTTAAATGATCCTGTCTTTTACTCACCTTGGAAGCATCCAATGTGTATGTGACTCCAATCGGAGTTATAATAAAAATTGTCAAGACCCCTGTGTTAAGTGTTTGAATGGTTTGATGGTTAAATGGGTGATGGCCGTTACACTTCGGAAGTGCACGTAGTCGTAATAAAATGTCCCTCACACGGCTCCAAGGGTGAATAAAGTCCTCTTGCACCGAATCCATGCATTTGTGTATGATAAATATCCATATTTTAAACGTAGTAAGCACTTTTCTCTCACGTCTGCTGTCTTTCTATTTTCCTCGTAGTGAATTTCCAGCACTGTTTAGACAATACGGATCAACCAAACTTAGTGTGAATGGCTAACTGAAGTCAATCCGCTTCTCAAACTTGTCTGTAAGTGTAACGGCAAACCAGATAAAGACAGTAAACATCAAACCGTCTATTGCGTCTTGAAGGATTCTGTGTTCGTATGTAGTCCCGGAGCTTTAGAAGCGAGTTCAATCTGGTTCGTAAGCGAAGCGTGTGTGAACAGAAGTCAGTTTGATCAGAACTGTGTGAATGAAGCCACAGATGACTGCGTCTCCGTCAGTTAAAGAAGAGCTTCCTTCAGGCACGTGTGATTTTGACTTTCACACCCTTCACTACTTGACTTCCTTATTAACACAAACGCTTCGAGCGAGCTTCCTCCCGTGAAGAGGAAGCTGAGCTGGCAGTGATCTGATCCGGACCCGACTTTGATCAGATGAGCGTGTGTTTTTGTGAAGAGACACTGGATTAAACGCGGCTCTCGCTGGATTACAGGAGATCTGCGCCTCTGTAAGTCAGCTTGATGCTTCTCATCTCATCTGATATTCACACTGATTGTCAGATTTAAGGCGTTCTCGTTAGAAGCAGAAGCACAAAGGCATTTGAAAGAGAGTGTCTGTGTGTTTTGAACTGATATCGAGGGCTTTGTTGAACTGTTTTTCGTCCCGTGTCTGGCCTTGATGAAAGCAGAGATAGATGAGTTTCCAGTTTTTCTCCTCTTCTTAAACGGTTGGTTTCAGTCTGACTGTTTCTTCCTCTGACTGGCGAATGAACTTTCTCAAGTCAACCGTTGACCTTCTCTTTCAGCTCTCTCCTGACCTCTCCTACATTACCCATAATTCCAATGGCTGGCAGCTGAGTCAGGTGAGATCTGTCTATCTATCCATCTTTTTAGTATTATTCTATCTATTGCTTTTTCTTTTTTCTTGCACTCATTCAAAAACAACTAATTCAATATCATGTAGAATTTATAATCAATTTAACTTAGTATTTAGATTAAAAAAAAAGGTTTACATTTATTCCACAATAATTCCAGAGTATGTGTTAATATTATTTTTTTGTTTTTTTCCCCTTAAATTTCTGTCCTCTTTTTATTTTTATTTTTTGGTAAGGTTACATTCTGTTTTCACTTAATTCTGACATAAAATAAATATGAAATTCTTTTCTTTCCCGTCCACTATCAAAACAACCTATACAGTAATTAATTTGTTTACATAATATATTTAATATTATATTTATTAAGAAGATGAAGGGTCCGGTCTCTCTCTCTCTTCTTTTCCTTCTTTTCTGTCTTTTCAATTTTACCTTGTTTGTAAGTTCTTGCCCCCATTTCACTTCAAACTAAATTATTTTTACATAACAGGTCCCATATTGTGCTCCGTTTTGTACTTTTATTCAAGGTGTTGATGTCCTTAAGAATATATATTTGCAGTATAAGTAACAAAAACCATCTCAATATGTTTTTAAAGCTCCTCTTTTAGGAGATCTGTCAAAAACAGGTCAATTTTGGCCTGTCTAATTACTATTCATGAGCCTCTCTTCTGATTGGCCTGTTTCTTTTCTGAGTGACGCGTGAGCAGGCCAATCAAATGTAACAACATCACAATTATGTCTCAGCGTTAGCTGGATGCAAAACAAAAGCTTATTAAAGACAACGCAGATTTGGCTACATAATCAATGTAATACAGCCTTGTATTAGGAATATGATCGCATACCCAATGCCAGACAAAAAGTGATGTCATGGACGGTGGGCGGTGCTCAGGCGGTGACTGACATCAGTAGGTCTGACATCACATTTTAACGGAAAATCCCAGCTACTTTATGCTGTTGTTTTGGGCGGTTTTTGAGCGCGTGACCTCGGTCTAATCCGCAGCATATGGAGGAACCGGCTTCAGTCTGTCCGTTAAGCTGCTTTCGAGCGCTGCCGCTGTAACTGAGTCTGCTAATTGAGTTGAGTGGTTGGAGGATAAACAAATTAAACCCCACATTATTGAGATGAAGTGAGGCGGATGTAATGCGACTGGACTGAATCTAATGTGATTGGGTTGAACCGAGTGAAGCTAACCTGATATCGTCCCGTGCAGAGCATGCAGCGTGCGGTGTCCTCTGAAGCTCTTAGCTCCGCCTCCGGGGCGTTCGGCGATGCCCATCACAGAAGCGCCACCTTAACAGGAGGCGTGGCACACTTCAGCCACTCCTACTCCATGTTCCTGCCCTCACAGGCACAGAGAGCTTCTGCAAACGGCAAGGTGAGAGGAACTGCCCTTCAGGACTTTGCACACAATCACATACATCTGTTCCCGTTCGTGTGAGACCTGCGTGCCGTATTCAGTCGCCTGATCAAGACGACATAAGTCACTTGCTGTAAAAGGCAGCAGGCAGATTAAATTTTAATTAAACAAATAAATATGCGAAAAATGAATATAATACATAAATGATGCATAATAAACAATTACAATTATAATAAAATCGAAGAAATTCAAGAAAATATACAAATACAAATAAACAACACTTTACATGCTTTTAAACGGTTCCAAAAATATTCAGTCACTTCTGAAACATCTACTATGACATAATGAAATATTCCTGATTTATATTCATGCTACAGCAGCATAGAACAAAGACTGTGATGGTAACAGAGGATGAGAAAAGGGTCTTGAGAAACTAAATTATGATGAAAATTATAACATATGGGACCACATTTTACACAGGTCATATTTTAATAATTCATATCTTCTACAGTCAGATTACAGGCTGGTGGTGGACCCTCCTTCATCTGACAGCTCACCAGACAGTGAAGGAGTCACCCCGGTGAGAAACACACACACACAATGCTAGACCAGGACTAAACCAGCATAAGCCAACCTGAAAATGTAATCCAAACTAATTCTGATGATGTCATTCAAACATGTTTACACCAAATACTCAACATAAACACACTTGTGACACACACACACACACACACACTGACCGATTGTGTCATGACAGGAACTGGAAAAGGCCGGTCTGCTCAACAAAACCAAGATAGCAGAAGGAGGCAGGAAACTGAGGTGAGCTTATCTCACACACACACACACACACCTTGAGCTAAAACATGCGAACACAAAGAGTTAAAATAATACTTGAGTGACTTCAGATGGATCGAGATTACTGGCAGAATTTGACTTGAGATGCACAAAAACTGCTTCTTACTCAGCGTTTTCGTCTTGTTTTCCAGTTTAAATGTCTCAGCGTCCTTCACACCAGAGCAGAGCTTCTAGAGAAGCAGAATTGCACAAGATATTATGACTTTTCTGTTTTGAATAGTTTTTTTCTGCCAAATTGGCAAACAGTTACCACACGTGCATGTATAATATTAAGAAAAATATGCTGTTTATATTTCTATATAATATAATTATGTAAATATATACTGCATTTATACACACACACAATAAATATACACAGAACACATACATCTAATATGTAAACAAAAACGTTATTTAGGATGCGATTCATCGTTTGACAGCACTAATATAAATATTAATATAATTAATAAATGTTTACATTTATGAAAAAAATTACTAAGAACTATAATAATGCCCACATCTATTCTTTGTCATACTTATTTTGTCAGATGTCCCAGAAATATTTATATGAATGATTTTTTGCACCATTTACAGTAAAGGACACTAAATAAATGATCTTTTGACCTCTGGGGTGATGGTCCTAAATGGAGTCTCTTACCTTTGTCTCAAAAATAATGTGTTTCATGTCATTTTCAGGAAAAACTGGAACCCATCGTGGGTGGTGCTGGTGGGAAACAGTCTCGTCTTCTTCAAGGACCCCAAAAGCCAGAACCCTGACAGCTGGGTGAGACTTAGAGGGAATGTCACTCCAGCGTCTAATGCTTTAAAAGTGAAATATCTGAAAGTGTGTGTGTGTGTGTTTGCAGAAACCAGGTAGCAGCCGCCCGGAGAGCAGCGTGGATCTGAGAGGAGCTCAGCTTCAGTGGGCCAACGACCTGTCCAGCAGAAAAAACGTCTTCAAGGTCAGAGAAATGAGATTTTATACTTAAGGAGAATGTCTCAAGCTCGGCTCAAATATGCAATCAAGAGTTGCTTATTTTATTTCATGAAAAGGAGCATCTGTGGCAAAATGTAATTAGCGTTTGTGTCTTACTTTTTGAGCTTTTAACTGAATAACATTTAGTATTTAGTTCCTCAGGAACTTCCTCTGCTATAAGTTGAAATTGTGATAAAACACTGAACGGAACAACGCTTTGTGTGTGTGTGTGATTATGGTTGCTTAGCTGAGGACGGTTACAGGAAATGAGTTCTTGCTGCAGTCAGAGACAGAATCGCTCATCAAAGAATGGTACAGAACCATCCAGAACGTCATCGACAGACTGGTGAGGCACACACGTTGATTATAAACATCTTCACTTTTGATCAGTGCAATGCATCCTTGATGAATAAGCATATTAATTTCTGTTGTAGGACAAAGAGAATCCTCTGGATAATGTGCTGCAGTATTCTGTGAGGAGAGCCGGATCAGTGGAGATGCTGGATCAGAGCGGAGACGAAGACGAGAATCGCAGTGGAAATAAGACTTCGTGTAAGTTTTGCAGCATCAAGGACCCAGCGCAGTGTTATTAGATGGATGCATTTCACGTATTCTCTCCGCAGTGCCTCGTTCCGCGTCTAACCTGGAGAACTCGGAACACAAGCGTGTGAAGAGCCGCTTGAAGAAGCTGATTCTCCGGAGGCCTCCTCTGCAGACGCTTCAGGAGAAAGGACTCATTAAAGGTCAGCCGCCTTTACAAGTCCAGTAAAGTAATATTTATTCAGAAAGCATTCCATCAATGTTTTCATTTAAAAGATTATTCAACAAATTTGCATCTAATTGATCAAAGGTGACAGTAAATACCCTCGTCATGTAACAGAAGATTTCAGCGCTGTTCAACTTATTACAGCAAAAGATTCAGCTGTTAATAACAGCAAAACTGTTTTTAACATTGTTGAAGAACCGTCAATAACTGAGCATCATGTGACATTGAAGACCGGAGTAATGATGCCTATTATATTTGAGATATCGGTGTTTTAAATCAAATGTAACTTTTTATCATTATATAAACATGCTACTCTTTTAAAACTTATTTTAAAAAGTGGAAATAGTTTTGACCTTTTCTTTTTTTTCCATTACTGATGAGACCGCAGACAGTGGCAGCTTTAACAGGCTGCGTTCAGACTAATGCACGGATGTTTTGCTCTGCTCTGAAAACATAACTGACGGTGTGCACATCAGTTCGTTTAAGTGCATTAAACCAGGACTGTCAGTGACAAAGTCTGTCAGCGCGCAGGTTTGGTGCATCGAATACTAATGCATTCCAAGCGGTATATAAAAAACAGATCTAAAGTAAAACGCGACGGATGGTCAAGCAATGCACACGTGTCTCTGCGCAAATTCTGTGCAATGAAGCCCGGTGCGTCTCGAGCGCACACATGTGCCATTTGTGGGAAAAAAATCGACTATGAATGACTATAGCAATCTCTGTGACGCCCAGATGTACAAAACAGACCTCTCACTCTCACTAATAAACACGGAGGTGTTGGTCCCATCTGAAATGGTACATGAAGATCACGGACGGCAGGTGATAAGAATCGAAGCTCTAGTCCCGTCTGAACAGGGCTACAGTGCAGTTCGGCTTGGTGTTTGGCTCTGAACTGTTCCTCTGTTTCTGATCTCAGATCAGGTGTTCGGCTGCGGGCTGGAGCTGCTGTGTGAGCGGGAGAAAAGCACTGTTCCTCAGTTCGTCAGAAAATGCACAGAGGCTGTGGAGAGGAGAGGTGCGCTCCATCAATCACAAGCCTTTTTCAAAACCGCCTCACATCTCTTGTAAAATGAAGCGCTACATTCAAAATATCGCAGACAAAAAACACCTTCGATATAATATTAATCCCAGATTAATATTACAGAGAGTTTAAGTTAAAGATCAACTTTTCTGAATCAAAAAATTCTGATATACTAAGTGTGTGTGTGTTTGTTCAGGCTTGGAGACTGATGGGATCTACAGAGTCAGCGGGAATCTTGCCGTCATTCAGAAACTACGCTTTGCTGTCAATCATGGTGAGAAAGAGTCAAAATCACATCAATATCACACTCATAACCATCACGATATGAGGATCTGACATTCATTCATTCATTCACTGAGGTGTGCTCTGATTGGCCAGCTGTTCAGCATGCTGTGATTGGCCCAACATCTTAAGTGCGTGACGGAAAGATTACATTTGGATATTTGGAAACGCACAGCATCTCCGTGACAACAATACTACTGCAAAAATGTATGCCTTGTTTTGGTTTTGTGACGGTGTTATGTAAATCTTCCCACGCAGTGACACAGGTGTGTGTGTGTGTGTGTGTGTGTGTGTGCATGAGGTCACACGTGTGTAACTCCTGTCGGTTCTTTCAGAACGAGCCGTGACCACGGACGGACGTTATCTTTTTCCTGAGGATTTAGTTCAAGGTTTGTCTCAACAGCAGGGGAGCTTTCACACTGATCTGCTCTTGCTGCTGCTTTCTGACTGAGAGTCACCTGCTCCTCTTCACTTCTCGCTCCATGTTTATTGCAGGAAATCTGTGGCCACAGAAAACATGTGACATGCTGCTGTAATAACTTCCTTTAATCTATGCCAAGATTCCAGAAGTTTACAGACCTGAAGTCCTTCCCGATTTACTGATTAAGAAAAAAAAACATATAATTAATTCTATATATATATTAGTGCTGTCAAATGATTAATCGCGATTAATCGCATCCAAAATAAAAGTTTTTCTTTACATAATAT
>JAUYWG010000075.1:1994403-2006110 GCA_034779775.1 Enteromius afrohamiltoni | reverse complement strand
AAAAAAAAAAAAAAAAAAAAAAAAATATATATATATATATTTTTTTTTTTTTTTTTTTTTACAGTTTAACAATTTAACGTTCAACTATATATTTTATTACACTATATGTTATATATTAAAAAAAGCTGTGAATTGACAATTTGAATGGATGTTTTCACACCTGATTCTAATTAAAAACCTTTCTATGTCGATGATGTAACCTCAGTGACATCCACTAAATCCACTAAAACCAATGCAAAGCATGAAACACAGATGCATGATCAGCGATGATCTGTCCTTAACACAGCAGTCCTTCCTCTAGTAATGATGTAGAACGAGTGTGAGGTTTTTTGTAATGTGTGGGTCCTGACGCGCACACACTCCTCCTGTAACCCACGGACACTGTTTTCTCCGATGTGACCCTACAGGCTGTCCACTGACGGCTACTCCTCATCCTCCCAAAAGCGGAGGCAGATTTTTAGGTACAGTCTGTGCTGTGTGTTTTCATGCGCTGCGTCTCGGTGGTGAGCGTGTGTTGCTTTGCGTTGGCTCCGTGCACTGTCGGCCCGTGCATGGCTGCTGTGTACTTCAGTCTCTGGAAATGGACCAACATCACTGCACTCTGACTTGCAACTGCATTTTGGTGTGTGTGTGTGTGTGTGTGTGAGAGAGAGAGCGAGAAGCTAGTCAGTCACTAGGGCTGGGTGGTATGATCAAAGTCTTATATCACAGTATGAGTCATTATGTATAAAGTTATTTATATGTGATGAGATAATTCCACAATATAAAAATGATTTAAAACAATTCATAAATTTCAAAAACATAACTCTCGCATAGTTTTAACATTTATTCAAAATATAATCATTCCTTTCATATTATGTGTGAACATATGTTTATACATTAATAATAATAATAAAAATAATAACACATTTATATTCTTGTAGTTAATAATAAAATATATTTAATTGGCACTTAACATATTTCAATGTAATTAATAATAATTGTAGCACTAAATAAATGTAATAATTGTAATTATAATAATATTATTGCAAACATTAATTAAAAAGTATTAATTATAATAGAACAAATACTTTTAATTGTTTTGTAATTAAATTATCTCATAAAATTAAATATTAATGGGTTGTAAAATATAATGTATATAATAGCAGATAGTTCTCTATTCATCTTGGATGCATCATATTCACATTTTCCGTTTCTTGGCAACAGTACATAATTAATTTGTGCTTCATTTACGCCCCTTTTATAGGTCACGTCCTGCTTGTAAATTCACATTATTCTGTCGTTTTTTTTTAATTGCTGTCCTGCGCAAAAATAGAAAATACGCCGTCAGTCTCTATATCCCATCATACCGCCCAGTCCTGTCAGTCGCTATGGTTACAAAACAGGACGTTCTGGATCTGTTGGTTGCTTGCCATGCTACAACAGTATGACCGATGCCAATGTGTGTGTGTGTGTGTGTGTGAGATGTTTCCTCATGTAGTGCAATCGTGTCTCATTTCTGGAGTGTCTTTCTGCATCTGTGTTGAATGCGTGATGTTACTGCATCATATTCCAGATCTCACCCTTGTATTTAGGAAGAGAAATGTGGGAGCGAGTGGATGAAAGAAAGCAAATGTCATGGAGCAGCGGAGCGTTGCATGTTTGCAGTAAGAAATAGACAGTGCAGCTGCCGCTTAAAAGAGCTCGTTCATTAATTACACACACACCACAGATTGTAGGGTTTCCCAGTAGATTGGGGTTCATTACAGACATGTGTTAGTTCAGTGTTCACAGGTTCATCTGACAGAACACACTTCATTCCGTTGGTGATTCCTATAAGCAGGAGATCAGGGGATTGATTACTGTAACTGGTACACTGAAAAATTCATTGCATTTACGCTGTTAAAGCTCTTACAGCTCGCAGTTCTGCATTTAAATCTTGTATTTCTTTAATTACAGCTCGCTTTTCTACGTTTACAACTTTGCAATTCTGATAACACCTCAGTTCTGCGTTTATAGCTCGCATGTTTTTCTGCGTGTACATCTTAATTCTGAGTTTACAGCCAACATTACTGCGTTTATGGCTTGTATTTCTGCATTTGCAGCTCGCAATTCTGAGTTTACGTTTCATATTTACAGGTCGAGTTTACAGCACACATTTATGCGTTCAACTGCAAGAAATGTGTCCAGATTGTCAGATAAATGCGTGGAAGCATGCTTTCGTGGTTTTAGACTCCAAAAAGGGTGAAATATTATAAAGTAGTTTTTAAATGAGTCCTAGTTTTGCCTTTGACGTCTCTCATCCGGTTAAATAGACACTTTATTCTGGTGATTTGTGCTGGACTGGATCTAATGTCATCTTTTAGCTGATGCAGAATCGAAAGATGAAATGCTTTCTGGGTAAACTTGTGTGTTTGTTCCCAGCAGTTTTATGTTCTGTAGTGTTAGTATTCTATATGCAAAATGCGGAAGGGCACTCTAGAACGTAAATGTCATCTCTAGTCATGTCATCTGGCATCAGCAGGATGGGTTTTAATCATTTTATGCTAATTTGCCTTTTTAGCAAAAATATTTCTCACACTTTGCAATTTGCATGTTGTTCATCTCGCGTTTAGGTCTCTGAGGAAGTGCATTTTGTAAAAAACAAAAACGCGCTTGCATATGAAGCGTAACGAAAGTGAAGCCGTTGAAGCATCTCTGAACAGTGTTTCTGTGAGCTGACTGTAATGAAGCTTTACTGGACTCTGGAACTGTATCTTTAGCTGGTAAACATGCAGAGCCATTGACTGCTTGATTGATTATTGGTTTTCTCGACAGCTGCTCTTGTGCAGGAGGGCTGCACGAGTGTGTATGCATCCGTTTAACAGTGATGGACCTGTGTGCGTGTGTTTGTGTGTCGAAGGGCTGCACGGTAAATAAAACTTACACATAACTGCAGACCGTACCTCCGCTCCATGCTGCTGCATTACGTGCAAGGCCGTGTGGTGCAGCCCAGGTCTGTATTATGCGTCTGATGTTTGAGAACGTGTATGTGTGTGTTTAATGTTCAGGTTTGTGTTTATTGTCAGCACTTTGTGTCTTGTGGAGCTCCGGTGATGGATCTGCATGTGTGTGTGTGTGCAGAGGTGGACAGTAGTGAGAAGTACTTTTACTTGACTTTCTTTGGAAAACATATTATTCACTACATTCCAAAGCATTAATGTCATACTTCTTACTAGACCGCATTTCATTTTCAAGTATTAGTTTTTTTTGTCTGTAGTACTTCAGTATCGCTTTCTTGTACCCGCGTAAAACTTTGAAGTGCACTTAACTTGAGTAAAAGAAAATGTAATGGTATTAAATTATATTTAATATGAAACGCAGTGCAGTGCAAAGTACGGTATAATGCTTTGGAATGTTGTGAAGTTCACATTTTCTAAAGAAAAACACTGATGAAGTACAGACGCTTGGATAGGGCTGCAAGATCAAAATCTGCGATTGTCATGTGCATCTTGTCAGTGACGCGTGGTTCCCAGGAAAATCTCTATAGTGCTAGCAGAAGACTTTTATTGATTCAGAGTGACCAATAAACACACGACTACAACGATAAATGAGTTTTGAGATGAGATGATTATACTTATTATGAATTTCCATTGCAGCAGAGTATATAATAAAGCAGTGCATATAGCCTTATCACTGCGTAGAATGCTATTAAATATATTGTGTCTTAGTCTGTGGAAGAAGCCGTGTCTTCATTTATCTTCAGAGCACTGATGAAGGTAGTTCATTTCAGACAGATGGCGCTCTGATTTCATCGGTATCTTAAGATGAACATGGGTTTGAAACCACACGAGGGAGTAATTAATGACAGAACTTTTAATCTGAACTCAGGTGACTCAGAACTGACTTTACTGATGGGATGCGTGTGATGGTCGTATTTGATTAATCATGCAGCTCTAGGTTTTAAAGCAGAGTGGAAACTCTTCTCTGCTGTCCTGCTCTGGTGTTTGGGCGCTCAGAGAGAGTGTTTGTGAGCGTCTCCGTCGGCTTTCACAGAGCTGTGTGTGTGTGTGTGTGTTCTGGTCCCGTCCGCAGGGGGAACAGGGAAAGCTCCAGCCGGGCCTCCAGCAGTCGTCAGAGCAGCACCGACAGCGACATGAAGAGCCTGGAGCCGCGTCCGTGGAGCAGCACCGACTCCGACAGCTCCAACCGCACGCTCAGACCTCCGGTCACCAAAGCCAGCAGCTTCAGCGGCATCTCCATCCTCACGCGAGGAGACAGTCTGGGCAGCAAGGGCTCGCAGGGCAGCGCCAGGGGCTCCCGCACAGGTCTCTCTCTCTCACACACACACACACAGTCGTGATCTTGGTTTATTTTATTTATTTTTTCCCAGACACATTAGATATTAGTGATGACATAGAATCGCAAGCGTCATTTACACAGTTGCAGGCTACTCTGTTGCATCATAAACACAAATGTTCTTCTGTCTGTCTCTCTCTCAGGTCTTCCCACAATCGCTCCGGACATCTGTCCCTCGGCTCAACCGCCCCAACAGAGCCGCGGGCTCCTGCCCTGTCCCTCTGGAGCCCCTCAGCCCCCGAGCCAAACGGCCCCTCCGCCGCTGCTGCCCACCCCGACTCACACACACTCACACACTCACACACAGCACGCCATCAGCGCACACAATCACATGCTGCCTCAGGTGAGTTTCCAGAGCTGTGTTGGTGTGCAGTATTGACAAAGCATACGGCAAGAAAAAAAAAAGACAATATAACAATGTCCTGTGAATTAAATTCACAGGTATTTGATAGGTTTCAGCGAGTGCATCGCTTATGTAGATGTTTTTGATGTATATGCTTATGTCATTTCTTCAATGAAGATGTGATATAACAAATAGCATTTTATTAATGAATTTAAAATAATTATTTTAGTAATGCCATTAACAACTGGCTGTTCAGTTCTGTTCACACTTTCTGTAAATGAGGTTGCCAGCAGCTGTATTTTTCAGGAGTTGTTCCTCCAGTGTTTTAGTGCATGATGCGTGTACAGGATGTGATTAAGCAGTGAAAGGTGAACTGAAAGGGTGTGCGTAGCTAGTGAGCAGAAGATTCTTTTCTAAGCTCTCCTCCGCTTGCGTCCCTCTGAACTCTATCCCCGCTCCTGAGCTCTGAGCTCTGTTCCTCTGTTCTGTCTCTCTGCAGCCGGTGGCCTCTCTGCAGCCGTCTGCGCAGGCTGTGTCTTACTCGAACCCTTCGTGCCCTCAGGTCATCCTGCCTGTTTCTCCTTCCCAGCAGTACAACATGGTACTTCAGCACTCCTCTCTCTCTCCTGCACCTTTCCCTTCATCTCCCTTTTTCTCTTCAGCTGGATATACTTCATGATTTTATTAGTTTTATTGATTTTTTTTTTTTTTTTTTTTTTTTTTTTTTTATAAAATGTTCTTTTAGATTTTTATTTTTATTCAGTTTATTAATTTATTTATGCTTTTTATTGCATTCTAAATTGGTTTTCTTTTTCTTTTCTTTTCTTTTTTTCCTAATTTTGTTATTTTATTATTTCTTTAAATCTTTTAATTATTTTAGTATTTTTATGTTATAACTGTTTTATTTTAGTTGCGTTAGTTACAGAGTATAAGGCAATCCCAGAATGCATCGACAAGCTCATTGAAAATTGTAGAATTGCAGTGCATAATTTCAGAGCAGTCTCTTGTGAAGCTCCAGAGCTGTTAGGATGCGGTCTGTGTAGATCTTCTAGTCACTCTGCTCGTCTCTGTCTGTGTTCAGGGAGATGAGCTGACTCCAGGTTTTGGGCAGATGTCTCTGAGCCGTCAGGGCTCCAGTGAGGCACCAGAGCCGCCCGGTCTATACCAGCCTCCGCCCACCGTACTATCTCAGCATCCTCCACCCCAGCCCAGCTACATCATGCCCCCGCCGCCCTCTGGATACCAGCCCGCCGCCCCACACCCGCCGCCCTCTGGATACCAGCCTGCCGCTCCTCACCCGCATCCTCCTCCTCCTCCACCTCCACCTCCACCAACACAACCCATCCTACAGACAGCTCCAACCGCACAGGGATACATGCAGCCTCCGCCGCAGCAGGTGCTCACGCACACACATACCCTCTCTCTCAAAAATACTCACACTAATAAACGTACACACACACTCACGCTCTAATAATATACAGACATTCATGTATATGAGAAAATGTTATGGTGTCGCAATTAATAGTTTGACAGCACTAATTTTTAATGAAACTATTGACTATGAAAAATATGTTTTAATAAATGGGTCATAAAAAAAACTATAATGACATCCACTGTTCAGATGTTTATATTTAACAAACCAGAGAGTAAAGTAAAAATGTGTATTTATTGAAGATCAGCAAATTGCTACATTGTTATAATTAATAAATGACTCATACCGTGATATTGATTTTGGTGCAATAAGAGCAGCACACAATACTCAGTGGTGTGTGTGTGTGTGTGTGTGCGCGGTATCAGAAGTAATGATGTGCATTGTGTGTGTTGTCATCATCAGACTCGTCTTTGTCTCTCTCTCAGATCCAGGTTCAGTATTATTCCACCGGAGGACAGTATCCGAGTTCAGGACAGCAGTTTCGCTCCATCTCTCACCAGGTGTCGTACCCCACACAGCGCTCTCAGCCTCTGCCTCCGCCGGCGCAGCCCTCTGGTCAGTGTGACATCACTTCCTGTTACTCTGCCCCTAGGCGGCATCATTTCATCCTCCCTGTAAAGCAAGCTAATGTGCTTTTAAAGCAGAGCTCATCAAATAAGTCACTCATGGAAGCTCATCTCCACCACGAATAAATCATAATGATGAAGTTTAACATAATTAAGACAATTGCCATACAAGTCATAATGAGATGTGAGGAGAAAAAGATGAATTTGACAAAGAGTTTAAAAAGTCAAAATCATGACCAACTGATCAAATTTAAAGATGAAATATTAATAAAATACAGAAATTATGAAATTATTAAAAATCATAATTAGGTGTGGTCGTTATAGGGAAAAGTCCCTGTAAAATAATTACGAAGAAAGATTGTTGTCGGGATTGACAAAATAAAACATTATAAAATAAAAGTTTAGTAAATTTATAAGTCATAATTAAGTCATAATGGGGGGAAAAGTCATTGAGACCACAATTACTGAAGAAGTGGGAGCTGACATACGAAGCCATAAATGGTTCAGGTTGACCATAAATGGTCACAGAAGTTGAAATTGACATCCTCAGTCATAATAATGTCCAAATTATAAATATAAAAATATATAAAATTGATAAAAATTATGAAAAAGAGTATGCTTCTAATCATTTTGTTAAATAATCAATTTATCATTTTGTCAGTTGAATAGATTTTGAGATTTAAAGTAATTATTTAGATTTACCCTGTTTTTTCTTTTCTTATGTGGTGTAAATGTTCTGTGAGCGCCTGTCTCTGATTTCTGATATTAAACTGACTATTAAAGCTCTGAACGGCTCCCTCACGATGAGCAGTTGAAGTTTGATGTGCTTTTGTTTTGCACGATTAGCTCCTCTCCAGCCCATGATGACCAATCAGCAGCCTGCGTACCAGGGCATGATGGGAGTCCAGCAGCCTCAGAGCGCCAGTATGATGAACACGCAGCGCACGCCCATGAACGGACAGATGCAGGGCATGATGGTCCAGTACCCACCCATGCCCTCCTATCAGGTGAGAGTGTGTGTGAGAGAGTGTGTATGGGAAGCAAATATCCCCACAACGATAGTAATATCAGTACATGTCGACCTTATTGGGACTTTTTTTTTTTTTTAGGTCCTCATGAGGAAACAAGCTTATGAAGAATGAAGGAAATGAAGTTTTTCTGAAAGTGTCTCTCTCTCTGCAGGTGCCAGTAGCTAATGAGAGTCAGTCAGTGGTGCAGCAGCAGTACCAGCAGCCCGTCATGGTTCCCGCCAGTCAGTCAGTACAGGGAGCCCTGCCGCCCGCGGCACCCATGCCCGTCTACTACAGTGTACTGACGCCCACACAACAGAACAGCACAAGGTACACACACACACACTAACGTCTCAGCACATGCTCCACGTGTTTACTGTCACACCATGTTAGAAGTTTTACTACTGCATGTACTCGAGTATTGACTCTTATCATTTAAAAACCATGTTTGGGTTCCTCGGATATGAAATGATGTATTTATTTACTAGTTGTTTTATTCAGCGAGAAAATGTGCTACAATAGAGAAACATGTAGAGACACAAGTGCAGGTTCATGTTTTGATGCTGTGTTGTTGTTTCTTGTGTGTGTTTCAGTCCATCTGTGGGTTACCTGCAGCCGCCCAGTTCAGATCAGTACCAGATGACCCAGTCTGCCCCCCCCTGCAGCCCACAGCCCATGCAGCAGCAGTATTCAGGTACACACGCTACTGCTGAGATCAGCATACAAAAATATTCAATTAAAAGTACTTACGAATATTACTGTAAATCTTTTTTGACCCTGTAACTTAAGCACGGTGTGTTCTGATTCTATTTGGTCTTTTTAATTATATAAAAAAACACTTTTTTTTTTTTTTTTTGCACATTTTTTAAGGGATAACTGAAGGCATCTGATAAATTCCTGTATGTAAATGTAAAATTTTAATTGGAAATAAAATAAATAAAGCTGAACAGAGTATGATTATATCAAATCTATAAAAATAAAAATTATATACAATTATATAAGTATATAAAAATTAAAATGACGTTTTTTAAATTTTTTATAAAAAAGCAGTCGTAAAAATAACCTTATAAAGTTTAAACCTAAAATTAAATATTAAATTGAAAACTTGAGCTTTAAAATAGAAAGCATAAATACTGCTCCAATGCTGAATATCGTCAGTAGTTATAAACACATTTGCTTATAATTTAGCTGTTGTGCATCAATAATATCTGCAGTATCGTAACTCCCTGAGGTGTAGTCTGTATTAGTCATCATGTCTTTGTCTCGTGTGTTTTGTATTGGGAGTGAGTGACCGGTTTATGTGGATGTGTTCTAGGGGTTCCTCCTCCTGGTCCTGGTGTGATGGTAATGCAGCTCAGCGTCCCTAACGGCCCGCAGCCGACCCAGAATCCTCCGTTGGTTCAGTGGAACCCCTGCAAATACTACAGCATGGAGCAGAGACCCAGCAAGCCTGAGCCACAGGTAACACTACATTATTAACCTTTTACATTTATTTATTATCGATATTCAAATTTAAAAGGCATCATTTTAGTTTAGGGGGGAAAAGCTTTTGGCTTTTATTAAATATTACGAATGCACATTTATTCAAAGCAATAACACCGCTAACTTCGGGGAGAAAAAAGTACATGATGTTTAAAATAATGTTTGTAAACCATTTACATTATTAAGTTACTTAGACAATTAAAAGCAAAACAGTATTGTGTGTGTTTTCAGTTCTTTGAATTTACACAAACAAAGTAGGATGAAGGCAGTAGTATAATTTTATTATTATTTTTAAGTTTAACTTTTGCAAGACGAGTGCTACGGTAATAGATGTCCCTCCACAAAATCACAGAAATATGCATTCTGTGAGAACGGCTTGGTTTCAGTCCACATTTTAAATGTGACGAATATTAAAAATTCTGATTATTATGTTTTTGACATTGCCTTAATGGTGCAGGCATGGAAACTCGGACTCATCATCGTGTGTGTGTGTGTGTGTGTGTAGGTCAGCACTCAGCTCAGCAGTCCCCTGGCGTCTCCCACACAGTCTCCGGCTCCGTCTCCATCTGGCAGCGTGAACACCGTGTGTCCGGGCCTCGGCCCGCTGCCTCTCATCTCGCAGTTCCCTCGGCCCGGCGGCCCAGCACAAGGTACACACACACTCTCTCTCTCTCACACACACACTCATACACACATAGGCGTAGTGCTTTTTATACTGTACTCCTAACCCTACCCATTCCAGGAAAGTTTCTGCTGCTTCAGGTTTTCCAACACACTCCATTCTGTCTGATTTATGAGTGCTTTGAAAAGTAGAGACATGGGTTAGTCACCTTCTCCTTGTAATACCCGTGTCATACCCATATCTCACACACACAGGAAGCATTATTGAATTCATTGTTTTCCTGGTTTTCTAAAGATTCAAAAGACTAGCTCATGTCTAGTCTCGTGACTTCATGATGAGCTCTGGACCCGCGGTGACCCTGACTGCGGACGGTCACCCTGAGCCACTGAGAGTGTGTGTGTGTGTGTGTGAGTGTGAGAGTGTGTCCTACTGCCCCAGTGAGCTCCCGGTGTGTTTGGCTCTCCTCCAGCACTCTGACTCCCACAGTGTGTGTGTGTGTGTGTGTCCACAGATGGACGCTACTCTTTACTAGGGCAGCCACTGCAGTACAGTCTGTGTCCTCCCATCATGCACAACCACAACCAGTCCTCCTACAGCTCCCATCAGGTACAGCCCTGCATGCGTGTTTTAACATGCATGTACAATGATCCAGCATATCTTTTTTCTTTTTCCCCTATACTTTTTTAAAGTTTCCTTAACAAAACCGAAAGAATCAAACTAGATTTGTTTTCTGTCACTAATGTTATAAGTTAAAAAATTCAATGTTATTTTCATGACGTGTAAGATTAAGCAAATGAGAAGTGGACTCATTTTCAAAGCGCTACCTATTTTTGTTTTTGATCCATCTGTTGTCTGATCCATGCTTCCTTACATATCTCCATCTTTGCGCCTGCGGTTGTTCACAGTGTGTTTGTGTGTTTCTCAGAGTCAGGGAGTGATGAAGCACGGAGCGCGGGGTAAAAGACAAACGCTCAAATCTGCCTCTACAGACCTGGGAACTACTGACGTGGGTAAGAGACCAAACACACACTCCTGTGTCAGTCTGACACTGTTTGCTATAAAATTGTCCCTGGTCTTAGTTTGCGTGAGGATTCATCCATTCCTCTGACATGGCCTTTCTGTGCATGCTGGAAATCTAATCATGTAAATAAAATTATTTGTGTAGTAACTCTGGATGACGTGATCAGATTCGAAACATTCATTACATTTTAAAACACTCACAATCATATTCCAGTTACTTTTTTATGAATTACGTGATTATTCACACAATGGCAGTAGATTATTTTAGACTTTAGTAATCCTCCCGTTAAAAATCCTACTGTGTCACTGCATTTATCTTTGATTACAGGCAGGTAAACAAATTAAATATGTATAGTTTTAGAGTTTTAGTAAAACTTATTTTTATTTTACTTAGATTTAACTATTAGCTTCGTATCAACTCACAACCCCACTATGACAAGCAAAAAGCGTTCTCGTAGCTTTATTAGCTTTAACTGTTGAACCAATGATGTCATATGGACTATTTTAACAATGTCCTTGCTACTTTTCTAAACCTTGACTGTGGTGATATCCTTGCTGTCTATGAAGGGTCAGAAAGCTCTCAGTTCAGCAAAAATATCTTAATTTGTGTTCTGAAGAAAGACGAAGGGTGAGTAATTAAAGGGTTACTTTACCCCAAAATGAACATTTTTAATAATGTAATCACTTACTTCCTTCCTTTTTTATTTTAAAATTTATTTAAATTTTAAGATATTTTAGAGAAAATCCAGGAGACTTGTGACCGTTTCATTGACTGCCAAGTAATGAACAGTGTCAGGATCCAAAAGAGTAGAAAAACCTCATCAGAAGGGTTCATCTTCCATGTCTGCATCGGTGATCGGAGAAGCAACCCTTCACTGCTCCAAACTCCCGTTTGAATAGGAAGCAGCAGCTTCT